>CAHIKZ030002258.1:490000-497500 GCA_903632075.3 Acanthosepion pharaonis
TTTATCTTTAAACAATGCTTCATACAGAAATATACAGGGCTTGATACGTTTTCGTCTCTCGTTTTTGAAACATGAGAACTCTTAAGTAGTGAAGGAATCATATTTTTTTAAATAATTATAATATATATATATATATATATATATATATATATATATATACTACAGGTAAAAAATACATAGAGAGAGCTCAAATGTATTTATTACAACAGAGCATATACACCAGGTTTGAATAAGGCTGACGAAGTGTCTGTATGTTGAAATAGATTTATACCCTCCATATGAGTTAATTTTGATGTTGCTGTGTAATATATATATCTATCTATCTATCTATATATATATATATATATATATATGTATACACCCACGCACACACACACACACATATATATATATATATATATATATATATATATATATATATATATATATTCTACAAATGTCAAATACGCGTCAACTACAAGCAAGATGAATTTTCACATAGAACTATCATAAAGAAATAAACTATACCAGTCGACCAAAACAGGAAAATTAAATTAGCTGTTACAAAAAATTAAAACAGCTAAACTTGCCATAAAAATAACAACACACCTGCAAATGCAAAACTACAAAGAACCTAAATTATTGACGTGTTCAAATGCACCTTAATTAACGAAGTTTCTGATGAAACCAAACTCAAAAATAATTACATCGGGAGCACAAACACATACCTGTCCAGGCGACTGATGCTACACCTATTCGACCCTAAAGCCATTAGGGCTCATTTAAAAGAACAGATAATCCTACCAGAAACCTTCCGAAATATATAAGTAAAAAATTCAAGTATAATAACCTCATCCACTTGCAAAAAAGAACCAAAAATAATGGAAGCCCCAATAATAAAAGGGAAAACCAACACTCAATGACATTAACTGTGAGCACGTCCATAATATTCTGTCCGTGTTTGCAAAATAAAACATTCCCATGACTATATGCATGCATACTTTCATTTATAAGTAAAAATATAATCATCCTTGATAATGGTTAAAAGTATTGCCGAAAAGTTGGGACATGCTGAAATTTTACACAAATTTAGTCATGAAAAGAAAACGCTTGTAAGAAGAAAAGAAAAAAGTAAATAAAAAGCTTAATCGCAGTAACTTGTCAGTCGTCTTTAAGGAAACATGTGTAAAAGAGGGATTGCTGCCTAAATAAACAATATATATATATATATTGTGACGTAGCCAAGATTTCATTAACCATAGGCGTAAGGCAAAAAAGCACCCCAAACTAAAATCTTAAATTCTAGTCGAAAATTAGTTAGATATAAAAGAAAAATAAATAAATATATAAATAAAAATAGATAAAACTAAATGCTTTCGTCTTGCGAGCGAATATGTTTCATGATCAGCCATACCCTCCTCTTCTCTTCACAAATCCTTTCCCTCTTTATCTACTTTTCCACCCACAAGCCAAGGGTCCGTGAACTTTGAAGTGACCCGACGCGAGAATGACCTGGTTCTAAAATTTCGCAGTTATCAGGCGTTTGACCATAAGTGAATTCCAGGCACCATCAGGATCTCCTGCTGCGATTCACGTGATCAGAACTTTTGGACATCACACAAACACTGCGTGATTTGTGCCCCATCCTCCTGCGTACCCGGTCAAGGACGAAGGGAACCCACGTGACTGTCTTTGGGGACATCAAAAATCTAAAAAAGGATTTTCAGTTTTTCCTCTGACCAGCGGCAGTTGAACGTCGCTGGGTAACTCGTGCCACTGAGATGAAGAAGACAGCAAAGCCTGTCGACTAGAGATGAAAGGACTGCTATGAAACTGAATCAACCCAAGGAAACGCCTATACGATATGCTGTGGACCATCGAACCCCTGTGAAAGAAAAGGAATCCAGGAAAATTGCCAGCCGACCAAAATATTGTTGTTGCATAAGAACTCTCGCTTCGGCGAATCGGAACTTTGTGTGAAAATATCAACTCGACTGAAAGATAAGTTGATTCTCTTGGTTTGATCTGTTTTCATTTATGTATGTATTCGCTCGCGCCCTCTGTTCTTTAATGATCCCCTTCCCCTTTGTTAAATGAATGTTCTTTGTTTTCTTTCTTTATCTGTTTATACATTTATAAATAAATGATTTATTTTAAAATCCATCGTCTTGTGTGTGTTCTTCGTTGATTCCCTTTTGTCGCTTCCATTTCTGAGTGAAGACCGAGAAAGGATCCCACGTTTTCCTTTTTTTTAAAACCCATGGTTCATCTATATGCTACAAGTTAGTAACAATATATAAAATATGGAAATAAGTAGACGGAACATGTGTACATTATTCAACGAAACATATCTCAATGAAAACAAGCTGCTAATATATATATATATATATATATATATATATATATATATATATATATATATATAGACACACAGTATCTTTTAGATAAAAAGATACTGTGTGTGTGCGCATAACTGCTGAACACATTTAAAGACCCTAAGGTGAAAAAATGCAACCACCGCACTTTGCGGAGTATGCAACTACGTATTGGGGGAAGGCATGAATTTCAGTTCAAATACGGAGCAAAATTAAAAATTAAAAATGATTTCTTGTGTGACTCAGAGAATTTAATATACTTAATTACATGCAAACGTTGCCACGAGCATTACATTGGCTACACTGGCCAGTCACTCCGGCAGATGATGACAGTTCATCGCTAACAAATTATGGACCCCACACCAGAAAAATACCCCTTAGCCAACATATAGAGGAATTCGGAGGACAAAATCTACCAAATGTAATGTCTTCCTATTCTACAAGTGCGACTGCAGAACCACTGAACAAAGGCGGATTAATAATGACATTTATTTTCATCAAAAAGTTAAAACCAATACTTAATACATTCCATAGATTCTACCAAATTCTCCTGACAATAAGTGACATATATAGCAAGTTACATCCCTTGATTCTCATTTTTTTTCGTGTGTTCAAAACATAAGCATCAACACGTGGCGATAAAAGCAGTTGAAAAGCTAAGCGAATTTGGTTAAAGTAAAAGAAATATAAAAAAAGAAGGAAAACAACAAATTATTTTTCTAAGAATAAAACACTGAAAATCCTATTGTAAGTAACAAAGTTTTAAATTTAAGTTTTTTTGTTATCATATATTATAAATAATATCAGTATATTAAATATTATGTGCCTTTTTCCCAAATCTCATTTTTAGTCTAGGCGACAAGTTTTTTGTACAGAATCTTTCTAACAAATTTTTATATATATATATATATATATATATATATATATATATATATATATATATATATATTAATATATATATATTAAAATGTTAAGTAAATGATTGGGATTCCAAAGTAATCATAAACGAAGATGGAACATTGAGCATTTCCACATGTATTTAGCATGGAATGAATTTGATTTGGTGATCAGCATGAAACATTTAAATACTTAAACGTTACTAAATGTTTTATATATGAATCTATTTAAACTAACGATAAACATTTAAGCGTGAAAAAAGTAGAAATGTGTTTGAAATCATTTCACCGCATGCAAATAATGCTACTTGCTGAGTGTTACACGGTGTGAAAGAGAATGAGAATATTTTAGTGAGGCATAACGATGAAAAGGACAATAAAGAAAGAGTGTCCAGAAAGAGAGATGGCGATTAACATTGAATTGAAATGTGTGTAAATGTGACAGAGAACTAAGAAAACGGAAGGAAATAAAGAGTCGAGAAAAAAAACAACTATTAAAATAGATCCGACGGTTTGCATCTAGCTAGTTCGACAATAAAACCTATTTGCCAATCTAGTAGCACGCTTAAATCAATTCGAGACATTAAGAAGAAAAGCTCATTCAAGCAATTGCGATGAAAATATTTATAAAATTAAAGACAGCGATAAACTATGTCACGTCGGTGAGAAAGTGACTGCAACCGAGATTCTAGGTCAGGATCGATTACATTAAAGACACTTTGAATTTTGGCAAGAATCTCGAGATTTATGGTAGAAGATATGGTAGCACTATGCAATGCATGCACGATTTTTAGCATTCTGCTACTATTTTCTTTCGACGTCAGCTTTAGTCCAAACTAAACACCAAACTGGATCACGGAGCCTTTATACTTCTCTGCCTCCTTATTGGTCAATTAATGCCAATATCATGCTATCGTCTACGTCCACACGGTTAAAATTAATTTACCGCCAAAATCTGGGTATGTGTTTCGAGCCGTTCACATGACATACAACCTTATAAATACTTGGACACATATTGTTTCTTTCTCTTTCCTCTGTTGTTCTCAGAACCACAACAATTTAGTTCAGTAAAGAGACCGCGTCTGTCCCTTATGATACACGCACATACACGCGCACGCACGTATGCACGAATATTGCACATCTGTGAAAACATCTTATTCACTCCTTCGACTACAAGGACACAGAAACTTATCAACTTTTAACAGTGAGATATTCCTCACCAACATACATGCCGTCCGAGATAATACAACTTACGACTCATATCAATTTTTACCAGTGAGAAATTTTACGTCACATCTGGAGCTATTTTTTTTTTATCAACAGAGTCTCAGCTTCCCAGAACACGCCCACTCAATTCATCTTAACCGATGTCATTCCTCTAGAGTGAACGAATTTGAGCGGCAAGATTCTTCAATATATTTATGCTAATTTCCTCTCACTCAACAAGTCTCTTTGAAAGCCTTAAGCAAAACAATACAACTAGCAGTTAAAGGTAAATCGCTACTGCTATATTTAAACATCGAACTTTCAACTATAGATAATGTTTAATTAATTTAAACAGATTTATTAATTACAGATTCTATATCACTTTCATACAAAAATGAACATCCTTCACAGGAACACATGTTACATGTCAAAAAAACCTATTCCAAGTAACATAAATCAACTAAATCTCAAAGTTCACTTAATGACTGTCTGTACAATTATTGTTATGAATATATAAAATCCATTTGGTTAAGCCATTCGTCCTTTTGAATGTTATTTTTCTTGTTTGCTTATTCCTTGTTAGCACATTTGTAAAGTGAAAATAGTACGGGTTGAATCGAGGCGGTTTAATCCATTACAGATTTATAAATGTTCAAGAAGGATTCTGACGAACAAAAAAAATGTCTGCCACGTCAGAGCGATGTATTTTTCTACTCGGCGACATAGCAACTGATTCGATATAACTCTACTTCATGCCAATGGAAAAAGTGAGCATTAGAACCTACAAAACGTTGATGCATAGCATAATTAAATAATTTAAATTTAAAAGAAATTAAAATCTTAGAATATTATATAAAATATATAAAGTAAATAACGAATACTTTTTTATTAAAATAAATATATCTTCATATTTACCGATTTTTTCTAATAAGCAATACACAATTTAATGTAAGTATATTTTTTATATTTGCCAAAAGACAGAAATATGAACTGATTCTAGATTTAAATAATATAATGTTTCTAACCTCTTCTTTGAGCTCCATCATAAAATAATACTTTGGCTCCATAAATAACTTACTTTCTGGCGTGTGCTTTATTTATTTATTTTAATTTTTTTGTTTTGTTTTAGAATGAAGAAATTATAGCAATTGTTTAATGACCAGAATCGTACGCAAAAATATGTCAGGATATACATTAGAACATATAAAAATTTAACACAAAAGACGATGGACATAAGAGCACAACTAATACAAACAGATAACTGAAATTTTTATATAAGATCAGCGTTCCGTTTAAATATGATCACGTCGTCGTCACGTGGGCGATGTTGTGAAAACATATTCGAAGATGATTTCCAAATATGAAAATATTAAAAAAGTCGATTGAACTATTTTATATAAACAGTTCAAGAAATCCCTTAACATGTTCTAATGTTAATTATGTTTAAATGAAAATGTCCATGAAGATGGTCTTAAATAGACCGAAACGTCCAACGTCGACTTTATATTAACATTAATACAGCATAATTGCATATTAAGATTTTTGTTTGTTTTTTCTGTATTTTTCTTCATACTGTCAGATCTATATCCATATATTTGCTTACACACACAATCACACACACACACATTTATATATATATATATATATATACATATATATATATATATTCAGTTGTATGAATATATAAACTCATAGATATACAACTGCATATGTTAGCTCTATCACTGATATTGAGTACTTTCCACTAAGTGCTGCGCATATATATGTGTATGAGTCTATTTTTTATTTCCCTTTTCTTTTTTGTTAAAGCTTTTTTTTCATCTTACTATGTTTTCCCATTTATTGTTCATTTAGTTTTTACCCGTTTCCATAACGGACGATATCAGAAAAAAAAATCATCAGACGTAAGAAGACGCGACAAAGCATGCGGCCGACCTTGTTTTTCAACACACACCATTACACCCATCCATAGCGCTGTCATTTTCAATGGCATCTGTAAGAGAAGATTGTAACGGAATTCTTTCGTGTTCGTGATGACGGCCAATTGAAATGGTCTCGACAGATGGAATTGGTAGCTTTCCAGCTTAGATTGTGGGCTAGAGTGTGTAAAAAAACATAAGTGACATGTAGGAAAGTCTATAATCGTATATAATCTCAGAACTAAGAACTAGTGGAATAAATTCGTTTATCTTGACGGGAGTGAAGTATACAGGCCAAATGTCCACGAAATATCAGGCATGTCAATCAACACCAAATCCTTTATATGAAATCCCTTTTAATAAGCCTAAGATTTTAAAAAGAAATAATTTGAGATTAATTTCTCTTTTTTTGTAGCATTTGGTGTTTATAGAATTCGTTTTTAATAATTTTATTGTATTAGGTTGTTAGGAAAATAATGTTATATTTTAGAATGGAATTTTATTACAGAATTAATGCATTTAAATCAAGAGAAATAGGACCTCTGAATATTTGTACATTTCTGTCAACGATTTACTTAATAATTTATGCCTTTTCGACCAAACACTGCAGGTTAGGACGCCAAGAAATCTTTGAGTGCAGGTTGTGCATCTTCTATGCACGGAAATATCACTTTAAAATGCTTGAAAACGTGGTACTCAATAGATGAAAGTTAAGTGGAATCTGGTGTGTTGCGGATCGGTGTATACGTTGAGATATAAACCTGAAATGATGTCGACAAATGGTGAACTTGGGATGTGAGCCCACGTAAATAAATGAAAGAAGTGAAAAGAACCAAGATATATATACAAACAGATGATAATGTATTAACGAAAAAGGATTACAAGTGACAAAGAAAAATGTGTGCGTAACAAAAGAATGTGAAAACCATTTTGACCCAAAGTATGTTTAGTGAGTGAATGTGCGTTCGTACGGGGGTGGGGGTGGGCGTGTGCTTTTCATGGGCTTCCTTAAAGGGAACACGTTCTCCGCGAGAGGCTTACATATTGAATTGTAAGCGGAAAAGGCGAGAAGAGAGTCAGAAAAATTATCGCCGAGTATTTATAGTCCGGAGAGCGTCACGTAGT
>CAHIKZ030002258.1:500000-577500 GCA_903632075.3 Acanthosepion pharaonis
TAATAAAATTTTTCATGCACAGGCTTTCATTAAATTTCTACGTTAAACTGTTTTTGAGTGAGTGACAATCAGTTTTTTATATTGAAAATTTTTGTAACGCATGTTTTTGTACGATTTTTTTAAGTAGCTTCCAACAAATCGTGATATCTATTTATCTCTCTATTTGTCTTTATATTTAGAGTTGTACGAATTGTTTCAAACAAATCTAAGGACTGTCTTTTTAATTGTTTTATTACACTTATCCAAATTTCGAATAAATTATTGTACGTTCGGATCAGAATTTTGGACATACTTCTCATTGTTTATGATTTGTTCATTTTTTGTTTAATTAGTTTCAGTCGAATCAGTGTCCGCAGTATGGTAGAAAGAATTGTTTTGGTTACATCACAGCATTTTTAGTGTTGGAATTTGAATCGGTTCAAAGTAAAGCCATATTTTAAATGGTTCATTTTTAGTATTCATTTTAAATAATTTACATACATTTTAAGATAGCAGTTCATGTAGAGGAAGATAAGTAATATAATACAGGTTGTTTTGTTTGTATAATAAAGACAACCAGAATATTTACTGTTTTGTTTCTAATGACTTCTGTATAAGAAATTGGTATAAAGTAATGTGTCTTACGTGGTTAGTTGTAATTTTGTTGTTTGTGATGTGATAATCGCTATACATGCATATATGTATACACATACACAAAAGAGAAAACGTATACTTACAATTAGAACAAACACAGTCGAAGTTTCTGTAACATTTAATGATGTAATCGGACCTGAAACTTAACACTCACAAGGAAGAGCGAAGGAGAGAGAAGTAAAGAAATATCTCAACAAATATTTGATACGAATGAATAAGAGAACAGGGAGAAAGTGACATGATAAAATCGTAAAAGCTGGAGCGACAATTACTTGCGTCATGAAGAATGATGACAATCAAATTGATGAATGATTAGAAGGGGAAATTACATCTAACACAAAAATATTTAATTTACAATCAATATTAACATATTTTCACAAGTCAAACTTTCGCAATAAAAATTATAGAAACAGCCACTGTTGTTATAATTTTAAAGATACATATATATTATCATGAAAAATATTTACGTTTCAGTTTCCAATATCTAACCTGGTATATCAGCTTCAGTCTCTTCCCCATCTCTGTAGCGTAACTTGGTTGTGCGTTTTCTATAAATATTTTCATTGCTTCCTTCTTTGTTCCCTTGAATTGATATACCATTTAAACGCAAAGAAAGCGTCTGGTTAGCAAAATGATATAGCGCGTTAGGCTATATAACGGTCTGGTGTAGAATGCAGGTTCGATTCCTGTCGGAGGACGCATATTTTCTTTGAAATTTCTCAGACATTCATGCAGTTAAATGTTGTTAATACTGTTTGTTATAAACAGAGAATATACTTAAATGATTGCATCCATAAAAATAACGTACAAACAGATAAAATATTAAAATAATTGTCGGGCTTAGTCCATTTCATTGTCTGTCTATATTTCTGAGAAGAGTATTATGTACACTATTTACATTACTCGGACTTTTGTCCTCATCTTTGTCGCCATATTTATTACGTTTCGGCCGTTATACGTTCCGGTCTTTTGAGGTTGTCGAACTAAACCCTTTATTTCGCTCACTGGGGTAGACTGTTCAAGTTCCACGTGCCATATCTAATGGATGTCAGTTGTCAGGTATCTCCTCTTAATTTCCCTCTCCTAGTTCTCCGCTGCCTTAACCGGATGAGGACGCATGGCACAATGGATAACGGCGATAGTTAAATGCAGTGACAATACCCAAAGAGTGTGAGTTCAATACCCGGTTAAGAGAGTGGAGAACTTGTAGAGGGGAATTAACAGGATTTAACTGACAACTGATATCGATTAAACATGACACGTGCCACTAGAACAGTCTACCCAAGTGAGCGAAATAAAAAGTTTAGTTCGACATTCCAACCACCTGTAGAAGACCGGAGCCTACAATGGCCGAAAGGTTGTAATAAATATGACGACAAAGATGAGGACAATAGTCCGAATAATGTAAATAGTGTTAATCTATTTCATAATATCATTATTCTTTAAATCTTTTTTTCTTATTTTTTTTATTTTGTAGAAATACTTTAAGATCTGTCGTTGGATTTCAGTATACAAACCACACACTTAAAGTTCCACATCTACACAATTTAAATAAAACTGTAATGATCACTTGTGTCACGTAAAATAATTTCAATTTCTGTTTGGCAAAAAACATTGTATAACAGGAAAAGAGTAACAGCCATAATGTGCTGTCCTTTAAAATCTTTGTATGATTCCTATCTTTAAAAAGGATGTACTTTTTAATAAATGTATTCTAAATGGAAGACGTCTTTAGAATTTTGGAATTTTATAATATTGCCGACAGCGAAGTGAAAGATACCAAACTAATAAGCCGAAAACGATAACGATGAATTAAATATATATCCGATTAACATAATATTCAATATAGCTGACTCAATTGAACGTTTCTCATCTTAATATGGGTTCATTTACATTCAGAAATCTGCGTCAAATGTTTATATATTGTATTAAATCTCGCAGTGTTTAGAAATTATTTTTATTATTATATTCCAACAAATCTATATAATTTCAAAGAATATTGTTTTTAGTTCTGATTCCTTTTAATGTCGAGTCATAATGTTTCTATTTGATTAACAAATCTTTAGGAGCCGTTTCATTAATTTGCTGTCTTTGAAAGCTGCTTTCACAAGATGGATAAGAATCAACACTGCAGAATTCAAAGAAAATGGAAAATTGCTTTAAAAGTTTATAATCTTTAGCTTCAAGATTCTTAGTTGTGACGACTCCTTTTCAAAAGCTGATAATAAATCGTTGGATTTATAGTGACACCATCACCAATTCCGAAGTGCACTATTAGTTTACAGCCTACCATACTTTCCGAAAACATTACTCCACCGGCATTGTTGATTGTTAATTTCCATGATGGCCAGGGAATCTGTAATCTTCAGCAAATGGTAACAACTTCAATGAATGAGTCAATTTCTAGTTCACTTATCAGATATATACAATGAAGCTCTATATTAATGTAATTCTTCGTCTAAATTCCTCGTATATCTTTGTAATATTTACTTAATTAAGCAGATTATCTGCTGTTCTGGCTTTATTATTTCAATGCTATGCAATTTTTCCTTGCTTTAATGGAAAATGATAATTTGATATAATTTTAAATTATTATTTATATTTTTTCTTTATATATATATATATATATATATATATATATATATATATATATATATATATATATATATATATATATATATACATAGATAGATAGATAGATAGATAGATAGATAGATAATATAGTAATTTGAAGATATATATGTATTGTTTACTATTATTTATTTCAGCTTTTCCCACAGTTATCGGGTTTTTCTGTATTAGTATTTACAGCGTAACCCGGATATAAGAGAGTTGTCGGGACCGGAGAAGAAGTGTCTTATATCCGGGTTTCTCTTATATCTGGGTTTGGTCTATTTTGTTTAGGTAAGTATGGGCTCTAATTTGGGAAAAGAAAAAATCTCTCTTATATCCGGGTTTCTCTTATATCCTGGTCTCTTATATCCGGGTTACACTGTATTTATTTTTTACAACTAATCTGAAGATCGTGTGTCTTATTTTCACTTTCTCTTTTTGTGTATCTAAAGTTATATTTATCAACATTGCATTTTCTACTATTGTTCATTTGTTATCAGTTGATAGTTTACGTGTTAGTACTGTCAAAATAGCAGTATAAATTATTTTATGTTAAATAATGACTTCATAGTCTCCGTGTGTATTTGACTTAAATCCCCATTTATATTTTATTTTTCTAATATCTGTTTCTAAAATGAAAAAAATGAATACTTTCGATGTTTGTGTTTGTTTATTTATGCATCATATTGTACAGTGTAACCCGGATATAAGACACCCGGATATAAGAGAAAGCCGGATATAAGAGAGATTTTCTCTGGTCCCAAATTACAGCCTGTGTTAATATATATAAAATAGACCAAACTCGGATATAAGATAAAACCGGATATAAGAGACTTCTTCTCCGGTTCCGACAACTCTCTTATATCCGGATTACACTGTAATTTGTCTTCCTTTTTAGTTTTTTTATCTAAATATATTTTATATGTTTATATTTAAAAAAATAAAAATATCGTTATTTTTTTTTGAGATTCTAAAAAACGTAATGCATATAATGTTTATATATTCTATCAGTCGAAGAATGAGCGAAGACGGAATACGTGCGCCTCATAAAGATCTTCAGCGGGTAGATGGTACTCCACGGCATAGAATGGCACTCGATAGAGGAAGGGAAATCTCTCATTTTCGACCTCCACTATATTGCAGTCATACCCAAATGTGGAAAACGCTATGGAAGTAAATCCAGACGAAAAAAACATGAGTGGAGCTCCGAAGGCGGTTGACTCACAGCACAGAAAACTTTCAGGCAACTCCTGCAGCCAAGACTTCCCCAAATATAATGCCATGTATTCCTTTGAATATTTTTGGTATGAGCGAGATATGAGCGAGATATGAGCGGTAGTGGGTGTCATTTAGTCCGGACAGCGCACGGCCCCTATGTAACATCGTGTAGGCCTGTGCCCTGGAATAGTCACACCAGTTTCACTACCAAAAGTCTGAATTTAAACCAATCGCGTGAGATGATGGCATACTAAGTATTTCTCTATCTTCCTTTTCGTAATAATTTTTTTTTTCAAAGATTTACTTGTTGGCAAATTCAATTTCCTTTTTCCCATCGCTATAATTCTTCTAAAAACAGCTTTGTTATATTTTTAAATATAGTTATTGTCATGGTCTTTTCATGAAAATTATTTCACTTTATTTCACGAATGTGTCATACATTTTGAAATTTCCCGCAGTTTATTTACCTCAGTGCTAATGTTAATGACAATATTAGCCTTTTCATGATAGGGAAACATTCGGTATTTATTATATCAAGCAGTCAGTGCTATTTTCGTTTGAGATTTATAAAATCTTACGCTAACAATTATCCACCAGATGAGCAATTACATCCTAAACTTTTGTTTAAGGTAGTGTAGAACGTCGACATCCTAAACATTTCATTATTTCTCTTCGAGTTACTCTTACTAATCGTTATCATTGGTTCGTTTGTTTGAGCTCCTCAATAGATGTAGGTTCTTTTTTATTTCATAGAGTTCTTACTTTTAATTCTGTGGCGCTATTACACGGACTTCGAAGAAGCATGGCCCTTTCTTATAATTTTACATCTATCTATCTATCTATCTATCTATCTATCTATCTATCTATCTATCTATTGCACAGCCGATTATAAATTTAGAAAAAACAATTTTTATCAGCATAATTTTTTCTTTGTCAATGCACTCAGTATAATTGGGAAAATTAGCCATGTATGCGAAACATTATACAGTGAGAGATCAACACTCAAGTATTTACAACGTGTATACCGAAAATATTATCGATCGATTCTATATTTATTTATTCTATTGTTATTCCATTCATGTATATATATATATATATATATATATATATATATATATATATATATATATATATATATATATATATATATATATATATATATATATATATATATATATATATATATATATATATATATATATATATATATAGTGTGTGTGTGTTTTTGTGTGCGCGTGAGTGTGTGTATGTGCATGCATATTGAATACTCAAAGCAAACCGACAGCAATGTGACAAACTGCCAACAAAAACTATTCTGTAAGACAAACTAGCTATCTTCTCGTCCACGCTAAAGCACCTATCAATGAATTTTTAATAAATTTACCTTCGTACGTTTGATGGAAACAGGAGTGGGACACACGCTACAATATTAATGATCACCAACATCTTGTTATTGCCTTCGATAAGCCAGTGCGTCATTTCTTTCTTTCTTTCTTTCTTTCTTTCTTTCTATCTATCTATCTATCTATCTATCTATCTATCTATCTGTTTTAATCGTTGTTCATATCTATCTATCTATTTCAACTGTTGTTCGTATCTATCTATCTATCTATCTATCTATCTATCTATCTATCTATCTGTTTTAATCGTTGTTCATATCTATCTATCTATTTCAACTGTTGTTCGTATCTATCTATCTATCTATCTATCTATCTATCTATCTATCTATCTATCTATCTATCTGTTTTAATCGTTGTTCATATCTATCTATCTATCTATTTCAACTGTTGTTCATATCTATCTATCTATCTATTTCAACAGTTGTTCATATCTATCTATCTATCTATCTATCTATCAATCTATCTATCTATCTATCTATCTATTTCAACTGTTGTTCATATCTA
Source organism: Acanthosepion pharaonis (assembly GCA_903632075.3). Taxonomy (NCBI): domain Eukaryota; kingdom Metazoa; phylum Mollusca; class Cephalopoda; order Sepiida; family Sepiidae; genus Acanthosepion; species Acanthosepion pharaonis. The sequence continues at coordinate 506,369 of CAHIKZ030002258.1, forward strand.
TCTATCTATCTATCTATCTGTTTTAATCGTCGTTCATATCTATCTATTTCACTTGTTGTTCATATCTATCTATCTATCTATCTATCTATCTATCTATTTCAACTGTTGTTCATATCTATCTATCTATCTATCTATCTATCTATCTATCTATCTATTTCAACTGTTGTTCATATCTATCTATCTTTCTATATATCTATCTATCTATCTATCTATCTATCTATCTATCTATCTATCTATTTAAATAGTTCATATCTATCTATCTATCTATCTATCTATCTATCTATCTACCTCAACACATTCATGTCCCTATTATTAGTACCCCCTCTCTCACTCTCTCTCTCTCTCTATCTGTCTGTCATTCTCACAGTCTCTGTTATTTTAACCATATAATTTACAGTTCTCTTTATAATTGTGTCTTTCTCCGATTCTTCATATGTGTCAATTTATTCCCCTTTTCATTCCCTCGTCTTATCTATCTAGCGCAGTCTATTCCTATCTCTATTCATATGCCTATGTGTTAATGCTATTACACGTGATAGTTTTCTTCAAGAGACATTATAATATATTCTTTGTGACTTAACGGCTAGTTATTTCGAAAAGAGTCTCGCATTCTGTTTTCTTATTTTTGTTTACTGTCATCAGCACTTCTCACGTTTTGACGCCTTTGTCGTTGGGTGATTAGAAAAGATTAAGTATGAAGCCAACCAATCGAAACTTTTATCTGCGCAATTTCCTGGGTGTGACGTGCGCCAAATCCTGATGAGAGACGAAGTCTTGAATGTACGGAGACTCATTTCAATGAATTTTTTACAGGCAACTCCGTAACCTCTGGTGGATATGGAATTACAGTCATTCGCATAGAAATATATGTTGCCATATCTTATATACATACACTATAGATATATATTCTGAAGTATATGAAATGAAATAATTACTTCAAGAACGGACACACAACTACGAAGAAGAGAATGCACACATAAAGCTGTCCACTGAAATGTACGTTTGAAGAAATAAACATATATCGGCTTAAAAAAAGAAAGAAAGTATCTATTCTTTAAACATTGCTTTGTTTACGCCTTGGATACAAAATTGAGCCGATATGCGTTTGGAGAAAAATATGAATCAGTGAATGTCTTTCAAAGGCAAAACTTAATCTTGCTATTGTGAAACTAGTTGTAGACGATCCGTTAAAGTAAGCCGTCCAAGATAGTAGTTACTCCTGCAACGGGAGATGCAGGTTCGAATCTTACTTTATTTTTACTACGTTTTCTCGAGTATTCAGGCAGTTAGATGAAAGAAATAATGTTTAAAATAAACGGAGTCTCTACTCAAATACGGGTAGCCACTAACAATAGCGTTTGATGTAGCATATATATAAATCTGACTGGCTGTCTCTCTCTCTTTCTCTCTCTCTCTCTCTTTATATATATATATATATATATAATAATTTACACACACATACCTCTCTCTCTCTCTCTCTCTCTATCTATCTATCTATCTATCTATCTATCTATATATATATATATATATATATATATATACGTAGTACTTATTGGAAAATGCTCAATATCAGTGACAGAGCTACCATATTCATTTGTATGGATATGAGTTTGCAATAACGTGTAACCCAGTGTTACAAACTATTAAACATAACTGAATATATATATATATATATATATATATATATATATATATATATATATATATATATATATATATATATGCAGAGACACTACATAAAGTAGGTACAAATCATTCTTGAGTCCCCATATGTTTTCTCCAAAAACGAACAATAATTTCTCAATGCGGAAAACCCAAAATGGCGTCAACGGTCGTTTTATTTTCTCCTGTTATCCTCAATCTTTAGAAAACAAAACACGCTTCCGTCTGACGTTCTTAGGTCTGGACTTTACCCAAAATATTCTAAAATATCTTAGTGGGCATTAAGTCGACACTCAGAGGTTACAGTGTGTTTTAATCTTATACATAATCGGCACCTCCCGATTGTTTATAAGCATGAAACACTCTCTCGCCACTGGTTGTTGACCTCAGTCTCCAATTTTGTTTTAACATACGCTCCATCCATGATACTGGACATAAATATATCATATCCATAAATATAGCATAACTTAAAACAATGTTTTATCATATATATATATATATATATATATATATATATATATATAGATAGATAGATAGATAGATAGATAGATGGATAGATAGATAGATAGATAGTGTGTATGTGTTTATGTGTGTGAAAAGCAAAAAGAGAAAGAAAGTATGTGGAAGAGACTGGTATACATCTTCTGCTGTGTTTTGTGCCATATCTGTCTGTCTGTCTGTATATGTGTGTTAGTGTGTTTTTTATGTTTTTTTTTTATTTTTATCTAAACCCATTCCACGTATATTTTTTCTTGTGTAAAAAGCAAACTGTCATTAATTCTAATAGGTGTTGAAAAAAGCACTTTCCTCCACACTCATTCCCGTTCCCGTGCAAATACGTTCACACAGTAGTCCACGCTCATAAATCAAAGGGCACGTAATCTTCTACATGAACTTTTCCTCACACGCATGCGCGTATCTTCCAACCATTCATAGGCAACAATATAGGCTGAAACTAAAAAGGAAGTGATAGCAACAAACACACACACACCCATACTGAAGTTCCCGTCTATGAGAAATCTCATTAGACATAAACACACTCCTATTAATCTGGCAAGCATACATACACGATTACATTTGTTCACACGCATAAAATATTTTTTTACTTTCTTAAACTTTCATCAATAAAATTCTGACGCACAATATAAGACATCGCTGAGATTAATATATATATATATATATATATATATATATATATATATAAGATATATATACTCATAATTTTTGCAGAAATTCTTGAAAACATTCTGATGCTGACTTCCTGGTTGAGATAATTAAAAAATCCTCATTGCTAACACCAATATTTGTTCATACTTTGACAAGATTTGCAACAAATTTTTACAAGTAGATTCAATAAAATTTTTAAGATTTAAGAAATGTTTTAAGATTCTGTTACATTGAATTTACCATCCAGCTAGAAGATTTAGCTCCCGTTCCCGGGTTCTGTGTATGAAAACAATATTTCGAATGCTGTTTTTCAAAGCACCAAGGAATATTTTACTGTAAAGTTTGATACAATATGATATAGTACGCCTATCACATTCTGTTTCGTAGCGAATTGAACTTCTTTAATATCTCCTAAGAGACGTCCTGATAATTTCACTGAAGTTATTCAGTGAAAATTTATATGCACGTGATTGTATTCTTACAGATGGATAATGTAAGATTATATATACTGGGAATTTTGAATAAAAACAAAACAAGACAAAAAAACACGTAATTATTTTTCATTAGGTCCAGCTAGCTCGGACATTCTTGAGTCTACTATGCTCACCATTACTGTTCTCAATCAAGGTCGGAAAGTCATTAAGATTACTTTCCTTGTCAAAACGTTGCAGGCTAATGTAGATGTTTCCTGGGAGACCAATCCGTTTTGCAACATGGCTAGCTGTCAAGAAACTTAGATCACTCGAAAGTTATTGTTTGCTCGCCAGCAGTGTCCTACAAAGAGCAATCTACGTTCGCGTAAGATTTTAGAAATATCAGGGATATGTCCATGGAGATGTGATTTAGTTGGATGATGTCACCAAGAGATGTTAAGTATACCTCTCAGCATCAGAGGAAGGTTCCATTCAGATTTAGTGGTAGGGTTTTTTGCTAATATCCAAGCAGTGGCACCATCCATTAACATCGCCTCTACAGCTTCTCAAAAGAACCTTAAGATGTGGTAGATTATATTTCCAGATCATATCCATTTTATTCAAAGCCGTCGAGTCTGTAGACATGCGAATTTTAACACACTTTATACTAAAATTTATTTCGGTTCCTATGAATGTAAAAGTTTCGACAGATTATATTGCCTCACCTGAGAGAGTCTGCATTGAGCTTTGCTGGTTAAAAACTATGAATTCAGTTTTAGTGGTATTGTCATAGTGTCGGCATCGTTGGTTGCATTGTCTAGGTGATGTAGGAGAACTGTTGCATTGGTAACGATGTCTGCAGTGATAGTTAATATATGTTAATTTTTTTGCAGGATATCGAATTGAGAGTCTTGGTGATAAAGTAAACCTAAGTGAAGATGTTTGCCGAATTATATATACATAGTCATGAATGATAAAAAAAAAGATGCAAGGAGTCGCCCTGAAAGACTCCTGCTAAGATTTCAAAACAATTAGTATCTCCGTCAGGGGAACTAACAAAATATTTCTTATTTTTGTATAGAATCTTTATGGGAGATTCTGTCTCGGGCGTGGGGATGCTAAATGACAGACGAAATTTCTCCATTTTCTCCATTCTACAGAATCGAAGGTTTTAGTGAAATCTACAAAAACAGTCTTTGCCCAGAGCCTATCGTTATACCACCGAACAATCAGGAATCATCCTTTATTTTCATAGCCCTTTTTTATTTTTTCAGAGCACCTTCTCTACTTCGGGCTGTATCCTGTTGAAAAGCACCGAGTTGTCAATTTTTGCTGCAGTGGAGGTGAATGTGATTCCTTTATAAATTTTTGCCTGTCCTAGATTGTTTCTGAGAAAGGATATCTGCATCCTTCTATCCATTTTTCTATTACTTCCCCATTGTTACTGACACTATAAAATTTGAGTAGAATATTGTTGAAATCCTGGGAATCCAAACCTCTAGAGGAGTGCTATCAATTACCGCAGCTGTCCTAATTCCGCTGTTTTTTTAAGGTCATTTCAAGTCATGTATTCCAGGTTTAATGCCAAGAGTATGTTCAATGATTTGCTCGACCTCAGTATTTAAAGTGTCAGGTATATTTCCCAAGATATTTTTAAAATCGTCTTACAATTTATTCAGCTTGACTACTAGCCTTTAATTTGGATTTATTTGTTGATTTTATGCAAGTGAACTTGTGGATAGACTTCCAAGAAAAAGATTTGTCGGGATCATCAGAGTTGATGAGCCGAATTTCTACATGGATCTATTCAGTATGATGATATACATAAGAGTTCTTGACTTACTTTTCTGAATAAGTTATGTATTAGTATTATTGCGATTCAGAGCAGATTTTTGGTCAACGGTGAAACGTGTATGAATGAAAAGATGCTGCCTAAATACACACACACAATATATATATATATATATATATATATATATATATATATATATATATATGAAAGGGCAGAAATATATATACACCTCAGAAATTCCTCCCACCTCACGGTACGACATATTAGGTAAATGAGACCTCTATTACCACTAATTTACTGATCATTACTTGTGAGGTAATTCTGTGTATGATAGATATCACTATTTCTGTCGCACTATCTATCTATCTATCTATCTATATATATATATATATATATATATATATATATATATGTGTGTGTGTGTGTGTGTGTGTGTGTGTGTGTGTGGTACAAGATGACAATTGGAAAAAAAATATTAGATTTGGCGCCGTATTTCGTCGTCCGACTTTTTCATGGCAAAAATTAAATCAAAATGTTTTTGTTGTTATACTTCCATTAAAAAATCCAAATTTTAAAAAAAGGGACGCTTCTGCCTAAGCTTCATTCTGCTTAATATAAATTCCATTTATACTAATTTTTTTTTGTTGTAGATTGTTTTTCCAGGTCGACAATATAGTTAAATTCCCAGATGAATTCTGTGGAGAAGACAAATTGGTATAAAATGACAACTACAAACTAAAATTTGTCCCAATTGACATCTTATACAAATTTGTCCTGCCCACGGAATTAAACTATATATATATATATATATATATATATATATATATATATATATATATATATATAAAAGTGAACATTGAAGTCAATCCTCAGAGGCGACAGGCTGTTTCATGCTAGATGCAATCGTCAGGACTGATGATTGCGTCTATTATGAAACAGCCTGTCGCCTCTGAGGGATTGACTTCAATATATAATACATTTCAATATAGCACACCATCAAACTATATTTCTCTCTCTCTCGCTCTCGCTCTCTCTCTCTCTCTCTCTCTCTATATATATATATATATATATATATATATATATATATATATAAAGAAATATAGTCTTAAGGTGTGCTATATTTATGGGATAAAGTGCTCAATATCAGAGATAGAGCGTGTGTAAATATAAAAGTGAACATACGTGGCCTGACGATTGCATATAGCATGAAATAGACTGTCGCCTCTAAGTGTTGACTTCTATGTTCACTTTTATATATATATATATATATATATATATATATATATATATATATAATAGTAATAATAATAAACGAAGAAATCGGTATATTATCAAGGTACAACCGTAACAATAATGAGACTGCTAAGGAAGAAACAATAAAAAATTTAAAAAAATGAAATTTTCGAAACTGAAAAAGATTAAAAGCATAAACTGCTCGATACATTTAGAAATCAGATTATGATAGCGTCGTAAAATAATAAAGAGACATATGAAAGATAATTCTGGTGATTGATTTTTGTTTCTGTTTTACAAAAAAAATTCGATCATTTATATTCTCTAAGGATGCTACAACAAGGCATTTTAATGGCTAACAAACTTGTCTCGCTAGAACAATTACGAATGAGTAGTGAATTCGATCCTCACTGGGTGCCCTATACTTTCGGCTTTGTGTCACATCTAAGCTACGCTTGGAAAATCACTTTATATTCTCGAAGGAGTTCTTTTATAAAGATTAATGGGTTGGAATTTAAATTCTCTAAATACCATAACATTTAGAAGGGATAACAAATTAAAAAAGAATTACCAAGATTTTCTCCAAAAAATAATAAATAATTATATCATTATATTTTTTTATCAAATTTTTATTTACAATATTTACATCCGAGCTATTGTGCACGTCTTTTGTCCTGTTCTCATATTTGCTTCGGTTGTTGTGACTTCTGGCCTTTATCATGTCTATGCGGATCCGGGTAAGCTACAAGGAAACCATTCATATAATCTACTAGGGTAAACAGTTCGCGTTAAATTTCACAAGTCTAGAAATATCACGTGTAGCTATTTTTCCGTACTTCTCAGTCCTGGATCACCCTGTTTCCACTGAGTACAAGTACACACGACATACGTGCCTCGAGATTGAACTCACAATTACTATGTCCACAAACCAACGCATTAATCCACTAGGTTAAAGAAAGACAAATGGCTGTAAGATTTCAATAGTAGTAGCTGTTGCAACAACTTTGATAAAAGAGAAAAGATTCGGTGGTTTCACTAAAGCATGACAAGCGTTTGTGCGTCAGCGAACATCAGCAGGCAGAATAAACATGAAGCAAAAATTTCTCTACAGATAATTATCACACTGGTCGATAGCATATTATCTCCATCTTTGTTATTCTTATCTCAAAGATTCGGGTGTTCTGATAAAAACAAAGATGGCAATTGTCCACATGTAAATAATATAAATACTAGTAACTCCCCATCCCATAATTTCAGATAACATTATCAAATGTTTAATTAAGTAGTTTTATTTAATTTTCCCATTCATCTCATCGTGTTTGTTTTCTGATTGCATTCACACGTACACATACATGCGTACATACAAACACACGTATTTAATTAAAGAATTTAACAAACCGAAATTAAAAAGAAATGCAGCACAATCTATTGTTAAAATCTGGTTAGTTGATTAACAAATATAAAATCTTGTCTTTGTGAAGAAGGAAGAAGGGTACAATGGTCGAAACGATATGACAACAAAGATGAGGACATTTGTTTGACTGTAAATTCCAGAAACTCAAGCAGCAAATATAACGACGGTATATACACGTGCCTATAGAACCGGGGAGGTATCTTTTATCGTGTAAATCCACAGAACTTGTCTAAGTTTTGTATTAAGGGTGCGTATTATACACGATGAATAAACATCAATATTTCCCTAGCTATATATATATATATATATATATATATATATATATATATATATATATATACATACAGTGGGGGAAATAATATGCATTACACTTGAAATATTTTATTTTTATAAATGTAAAACCTTAAATAAAACAATTCTTGGCACATTTTATGTATAAAGATACATACTATTAAAAAATAATAATAAACTTAATTAATTCTTATTCTAACAGAAATTAATGCATTTTTTTATTTTAGTGGTGAAAAAAGTATTCGTACAAATCAATTATTAGAATAAAATGATCAATGAATTATGCAAAAAGTATATTCTAGAATGTCCCAGTAATGTTATCAGTAATTATAGTTAACGCTATTAGCCATTATCAGAGCATTCTGCAATTTCTTGTCTTACGAGAAGGTTCTAATAACGCCTAAAGGTAAAGAATTGACTATTTCACAAAAATAACACATTTTTTCTTTTTGGAAAGATGGGAACAGTCACAGAACGATTTCTAACAACCTGAATATTCCTTTTACTACAATTGTTTCGTTCATTGCAAGGTTTAAAACCCGTAACAGCGTCGAAAACCAAAGACGAACAGGTACTCTTAGGAAGATTTCTCTAAGATCAGCAAGGATATTAGGACGCCAGATCCAACAAAATCCACAGGTTACCCGAGAAGAGATGCAGGAACATCTGCGTGCATTAGGGAATAAAGTAATCAAGCATACAATAAGTAATGATCTACAAAAAACAGTCTGAAATCACGCATCCCATGTAAGACTCCACTCCTCTTGAAACGACAAAGATGTGGCACCATTTACCGAGGCAGAAAAAGAAAAGAAAGAAAAGAAGGAAAAGAAAAAGAGGCGAGACCCAAAACGTGGATGATAAGCAGAACACCACGGCTAAGAGACAATGGTTAAAGGATATTTTGATAAGTAACAAATGGCAAAAGTGTGTCATTACAATGACAGGAAATTCTGAGTGGATAAAGGAATGGGGTGTGTTTTTGGCGACGGCTGTGTTATCTGGGATGCGTAAACAAACTGCTGGCTAAAGAAAAATCCAAATGAAAATGTTATTTCGATAAGTGACGGAAAACAGGTGGACAAAAGGGCTTTGGATAGATATGAAAAATTTGTGTCAAATGCCGCACACGATGTGTCCACTGACCGATTTCTTTCGACGGAACATCTTTAGCCTGCGATAATAAAATTATGTTATCAGAAATATGTACCGAAAGGAAATGAACGGGAAATAAGAAATGTTCTTTTCGGGGCGACGTCTGGCCGTGTTAAAAAGACCACCCATTCTGATAATTAGCGATAAGATGACTGACGAAGCCCAGGTGTAGAACAAGAGTTATGACCACCGCCGTTCGTATTATCCTGTTTGAGGCTAGAGAAAATGATGCGTTTAAGAGGAAGAAAAGGAAAAGAAAAGATAATTTTTTTTTAGTTAAGCAAGATATTTTTGTCCTGAAACAAAGCCGCAGATTCGTCCACGCCCGACTAAGACACCATTGGTCGAGTGGTGATCACGTGACGCATGAAGGAGGCTGTCGCCGCCCATCCAGAGGATAGGTATGAGAAGCTGCTACGAAGAAGTAGGGAGGGCAGCTCACGCCCCTCTGAAGTATGGTGAGAAGGTGGGAGTAAGAAAAGGCTCCGAAAAATGGAAAAGAGTGGAAATTCCTAACCAGAAATAAAAGAGGTGGATATGTATTTAGAATTATCGAGGAACCCCCGAAACCGACAAACCCACCTCGGTTTTGGTCGGCGTTCATATAAGCGAAGCCGCAGCAAGCAGAAATCAGTTGAGTTCAGTTCAGCAGAGTGGAGTTGCAGCAGAGAGTTCGAAGCTCGCAGTGGAAGCTGATTCTGCCTCGCAGATAGTTGACTTGAAAGATTCACGCCCATTCCGGACTCTTCTTCAATCCAAGAACAATTATTTTGAAGAGCGACTTAGATCCAGACCACCAAAATAAGTTTTTTTTCGACTTTCGTCCGAAGACACACCAAAAATCAATTTCTTAAAGAGCAAACAACTTGAAGCGTTAAAACTCGCCTAACGGAAAACAACGTGTCACAATCCATAAAACGGGTCGAGAGATAGACGCAGTCCTATGTATCGAACAACTAGACATAAAATTTGTTATCTTTTTCTTTGATATCTTGAACTTTTGAGTTTTCATTTTATTTTCTTTTATGCATATTTGTGCGGTGTCACCCCGTTGAACCCGATTTGCATTACGGTTAATAACTACTGATTGATCTCGTCTGCCTAAGATCAATTCACAACGTGGGTAGGCAGACTGGAGATCAATGCAGTTACTTTGGTAACCAGGCGTTGGAAGCGAGTTGGGAACGACGAGGCTGATATCAAATCTAACCAGATTCCCACCCGAATCACCAAAAGGTTAGAACGTCACATTTGGGTGCCGCGACCGATACCAAGCCAGTTGGTCGTCACATGACGAGACAACACGACTGACGCGACAGGCGGACGTCACGTTTGGAGCGGCGTCACCCGAACGGAGCAGCGAGGAGCGAACAGCTGGCGCCGCCGCGAGGACGTCACAGTTGGTGCCGTGGTAGACCAGGATAGGACGTCACAGTTGGCGCTGCGACCAGGGGACGACGTCACACAGAGATGCTAGGCTAAAATTCGTTAGAGAGCATAAGGATGAAGAATATTCGTTTTGGGAAAAAGTACTATGGACAGATAAAATAGAGTTGTTTGGTAAATAATTATCGAAATCATGTGTGGAGAAGGACGGTGAAGCCTACTTACCCAAGAACACGTTGCCAACTGTAGAGTTTGGTGGTGTTAGTATCATGATCTGGGGCTCTTTTTCTGCAAAAGGTGTTGGCAGAATATCAATAATAGATGGCAAGATGAATGCCGAAAGCTACCAGAAAATCCTGCAAGACAATTTAATGCGTTCTGTAAAGAGACTTCGGCTACCTCCTGATTGGGTTTTCCAACTGGATAATGATCCTAATCATACCGCTAGATCTACAAGGAAATGGTTAGCTGTAAGTAACTTTGATGTCTTGCAATGGCCAAGTCAGACTTAATCGAGAATTTATGGCGATATTTGAAAATTCAAATTGGGAAAAGAGCACCAACAATATCAAGAATTTGAAGACAATATGCAAAGAAGAATGGGACAAAATACCACTCAATATTTGAAAATCATTAGTTGAGACGTACAGGAATAGACTGGTAGCTGTTGAACTCAATAAATGATATTCCACAAAGTATTACATTAAGTTAATATGCATTTTTTGTTTTGTATGAATACTTTTTTCATCACTTAAAACGAAAAAAAAAAGCATTAATTCCTATTTTAAGGGTGGATTACAGAGACCTGGTATATTAAATGCCAGAAAGTCCCCAAACAACCCTCCTCATCTTTTGATATATATATATATATATATATATATATATATATATATATATATATATATATATATGTGTGTGTGTGTGTGTGTGTATGTGTGTGTGTGTGTGTGTGTGTGTGTTGTGTACTGACGATCCTTAAAATTATTTCAGTTATAATTTATTTCATGAATATACAAATAACATTTTTTTATTGTCCATTTTCTTTTGTCTGGATGAATTGACTCCATTTATTAAAAAAGCAAAAAAAAAAAATCTTCCTTCTGAAGTGGTGAATATTTGTATATTCATGAAATAAATTATAACTGAATGAATTTTTTTAAGGATCGCCTGTACTCATTATTACTTTGCATTGTTACATTGACGTCTCTTTTGATTAAATATATATATATATATATATATATATATATATATATATATATATATAGAGAGAGAGAGAGAGAGAGAGAGAGAGAGAGTGATATGATTGAGCAGAAAATATATATATATATATCTCCCAAAATTCCTCCACATAATGGTATGATATATTAGTAAATGAAGTCACGTTTACCACTAATTTCTGACGATTAAGGGAGGTAATTCAGTGGTTTATTTCGGCATTTCTGACACACCATACATACATACATACATATATATATATATATATATATATATATATATACACACACACATATATATATATATATATATATATATACACACACACACACACACACATATATATATATATATATATATATATATATATATATATATATATATATATATATATATCAAAAGATTTTCTTTATCGGTAAAGATTGGTTGATTTGCTTTTTTACGGCTTATTAAATTTTTGCAGGATATTTTAAACCAGAATATATTTTTTAATTCATGTCTATTTTAATTATAATCCTTTCAAGTTCACAAATTAAGTCATTAGTGGCTGTAGTATACTTACTAAATTCGATTTGCTAGTCACTGTTGGCGTAGCAAAGGAGAACTACGTGGAGACATTCTACTCTGGATACCATTTCATGGAAAAAGAACACAATGTCGTCCAAAGATGATGTACTTTGACCATCTGATTGAAGACACGGGATGCAGATTGGATGAGCTTCCAAATGCAGTGAACGACAGGAATGGATGGGAGCAGTATGTCATCGAACGTCGAGCTTGCTCGACCTGATGATGATAAATGGGAACACATAGTGCGGGGGTATATATCTCTTCAATCTCTATGTCCAGTAAGTATTCAGCTGTTTAATATTAAGGAGGAAAAAAGCATTAATGCAGTTGTGCTTTATTCGCATTTATCTTTGGAGATCACTCAGTTATTCAAGTCTGCTTTTCACTCTTCAAAACAAATTGAAAATGACTTTTTCGGCATCCCAATCAGCTGCACAATTAGGTTCTTCTTAATCTCGACCATTTCGTCTTAGTATCAATTTTATCATTGAAAGTATAGTAGATATGGCCAAAAGCAATATCTGAAGATTAGGTGGTCCTGACATATCTTTGTGATACGGTGATATCGCCAAACCTTTCTGCATGATATATGTATTATATCCGGTTATTTTCAAAACAACGTTCAAGAAATGTTTGACAACTAATAAAACAAACATTAGCATATTCCTTCGTTCAGGTCGCCGCTTAAATTACAAGAAGGCCATGCAAACGGTTCTTCAGATATACAAAATAAATGGAATGTCCACATATACATATTATTTGGTATTCGCTGTATATATTTGAAAGTGCACAGGAACGCTCGTAGAAGAGGGGCGTTTGTCTTCTTAATAGTCAATAAGAACACATTAACTGTTTTGAGGTACATTCTTTTTGCCTTTCTTTAGTAGCGTACACTGCATTGAAAACTGAGTGAATAGATTGGGGAGCTACAAAAATGTTCTGTTTTTTATCAGCTCTTTGTATTAAATAAAATTTATTACCAAAATGCAGAAATTCGCTTATACTTGCAGAAATGAATATACACAGCTGTTAAAAATGTGTCTCTCCGGTATTTAAAAGGGATGAAACAATTATGAAGAAAAGAACAGAATAGGAACGAAAATTGCAAGATCATTAATCATGAAAAATCATAGTAATCTTACAAAGAATCTGTTAAAACCGGTTTTTCTACCTTTCATAGGGTTCCAAATCGTTTACACCATTTTATAAGAGATGCCATATATTCCACTCTACAACGAATTTACAACAGACGCAACGTTGAAAGCCGAAAGATAATCTCTCGAGATGTCCATCGCAAAAATATTGTATTGATATTTAGAAACTTTTTGATTATCATGTCACCAGAACTTGGGAAAATAAAAATAATTTATTTGTAATAATTATTTTAGAATTTTTCTTAATCAATTTTCTACAACCACCAAGAAATTAATTCGTGTACTTGAAAGGAATAAATAGACATGGTACGTCCAAATCCCCCCTCTCTCTCTCTCTCTCTCTCTCTCTCTCTATATATATATATATATATATATATATATATATATATAAATTCAGCTCATCACTTGATAAGTCACCAGAGGTGTTGAAACAAAATAGCTGTTTTTTAGTGATTTTATAAAATATTTATGTTAAAATTTTTTAAATAAATAATTACGTATATATATATATATATATAAATATATATATATATATATATATATAAATATATATATATATATATATATATATATATATATATATATATATATATATATATATTGGGGAGGGACATTCATTATTGTGCAGTATCATTATTCTTCGGCGTGACGTGTCATTTGGGTATGTTAGTGATCGTGTCTCTCCACAAAATAATGTTTGTAGCTCGTAGTAAATTTTGTTTTTTTATCATATTTCTTAAAACCTGTTGTCCTATTCATTTACACGAGCACATTAGACAAGTTATTGGCTGTTTTTCTCTGTACCACTTGACATCAATATGACCTGTGAGTGGCAAATTTTCCACACCTTTCTTCCTCATTATAAGTTGTAGAAATTTCAACTGTCTCTTTCTTCTGTTAAGTACAATTATCCTTTTTGTTTCTATTTTCACTAAAACTTCTTCGTTGTTCATATATTAATTCCATGGTATTTTCTCCATCTTTCTGTAGATGAAATGAAATATAGCAATAATGCGACATGCACGATAACTGCAAGATCCTTAAGTACGAACACTCTTTGGAATCTCACTGAAAATCTGTTAAAACCACACTTTCTAACCTCCATAGGATTCAAAATCGTTTACACTGTTTTATAGGGGATGCCATATTTTCCGATCTGCAATCAAATTCCCACAGACACTCCGGTGCAAGCCGATCGATAATCTCTCGATATGTGCATGGCAAAACCTCATGGGTTGATATTTAAAACTTTCCTGTTGATAATGATGACAGTGAGGTTTCTTCTTGTGTCAAAGGCAATGTAGTTTCTTTTGTTGATTCTCAGAAATAACAGGTAAAACCTCATTTTCCATGGTTCGCACCGACCTGTGTATTTACTATAAATACTTTCATAGTAATTGCTCTGATTAACTTTCCTCAATGGAACGGTGACTTTATGAATTTAAATGCAGTACTAGATTAGCGGTAAGCTCTCAACAAATTAAAGCTGAGCTGGTTAGATGTAACCGTAAGTTCTATGATAACGATTTATTCTCTCACACTTTCCGCTTGTGAAGTTCACTTCCGGTTCCATGTTTTCAAACCAACTTTGATCTTCAATTTTTCTTTTAAATTTTCTCCGTATTAGATCAATAAGTTTTCGGACAAATTTCCTCATTGATGCTTTAAGTCAATAGTCAATCGGTATCTTTTCTCCGTAATATTATAATTTTTACTTCATTCTAACCCCTTACACATCTGCTACCAACACGCTACCCAGAGTGGCTTTTTTTTAAAATAGTAATATATATATATATATATATATATATATATATATATATATATATATATATGAATTTATGTATGTATATATATATATATGAATTTATGTATGTATATATAATGAAACCTTAAAAACAAGGAATTAAGTGGAACATTTAATTTATCATTATGTTTTCTTTTAACATGAGTTGGTAGACCAAATCATATATAGGATCAGAATGAGATAGACAGACAGATAGATAGATAGATAGACAGAGACAGATTAATCTACTGAGACACATAGATAGATTAACGAAGATAGATAGATAAATAGATTAACCTACAACGATATATATACATATATATACATAAGTATATATATATATATATATATATATATATATATAGATAGATAGATAGATAGATATAGATACATATACATGTATATATATACACATATTTTAAATACATATATATATATATATAGAGAGAGAGAGAGAGATAAATAGATATATTGATTGATTGATTGATTGATTAAAAGACAGAGATAGATTCATCTATATATATATATATACATATGTGTGTGTATGAGTGTGTGTGTGTGTGTGTGCATGTGTGTGTGTGTGTGTGTGCATGTGTGTGTGCGTGTATATATATATATATATATATATATATATATATATATGCACACATGTAGATAAATTAACCTCCAGATAGATAGAGGATAGATAGATTCTCCTACAGGGATAGATAGATATTCCTCCTCTAATTTATATATACGTATAATAATCGGATATAAAATAATCCCACCGCATCCATTGGGGAGAATTGAAAAAATTTTTTTTTCGTGCCGGAAATTATAATTTCTAGACGGCAATCGGCGTGGAGCGACTGTCATCGCCATATATACACAACGCGATTGGCCACATCCAAGCTACGCTTGGAAAATCGCTATACACAACGCGATGGATAAATTTTCATCTAAATTACGCACAAATAAGAATAACAATGACATCTCATTTTAGCAGATACACATATCAAAATTACACAATAATGTCTTGAAATACTAGTGAGTATATTTATTTAATAAAATCGCCATTGATTTCATTTACATTCTCCAGACGATTTCGGAATTTCCTGTAACTCTTCTAGACGTTCCCCCTGTATAATTTGGTGAATGCTGCCATAATCCTTTGCTTCAGTACATCTTTGATGTTACAAGGAGTTCTGTTCGTCTTTCGCTGAACTGCACTCCACACATAATAAGCAAGAGGGTTGTTTTCTGGTGATTTAGGTGACCGGATACTGTTTGACATCCATATCCCGGTTCTCCTGTTTGACCGGTATAGTGTAGCGTCCTGTTGCGAGTATAGGGGCCTTCCACCAGCCATCCTCTTGAGACAGTGCAACGCTGCCTCAGCAGGGTACTTGGTGCAGGCCTCCGTGTTGAATTTGAGGTCATGTAGGAAAAAGATTGGAGGCATAATGTCACTATCACTAGTGATCACTACAAACACCTTCGTAATCATTATTATACTCATCTAACTCTTTCTGAATCCTCTGTGTTGTTTGTGTGACCTCCAGCCGTCATGAAATATTCGTATTAGATCTTGCAGTTCGAATGTCAAGCAGTAGAGCATGCCGCTTCTAAATTTCTCGAGCTGTAAATTGCGTCATGGTGTTTGTTTTCTTCGCATAGACAGTGCCCAACGTAGCCTTCTATATTTTGCAGTCGATAAAATAACCGACGATAGGCCAAAAAATAATTTGTACATATATATATATATATATATATATATATATATATATATATATATATATATATATATATATATATATTCATATATATATTCATATATATATATATATATATATATATATGTGTGTGTGTGTTATATATATATATATATATATATATATATATATATATATATAGTTTATGAAAAACTAGGTAATGCGTATAGGTAAACCTAAGGAGGATAAAATAAGTAACTACAGTTAAGTTAACCGTTTAAATGTGTCAACATCTGCTAAATCACTTTATATGTCTTCTCTCCCCACCAATCACTTCCTCACTTCGTTAATTTGCATATGTTTCATACGGCCCGTCAAAAATGTGTAAATTTTCATTTTTTGTTTGGAAGTAAATTTGATGATCCGCATTCCTTAATAGTGCTGTGGTGAAATAATTTATTACATGGAACCTTAAAGTAATCTGTTTTTATTTAATATATATATATATATATATATATGTGTGTGTGTGTGTGTGTGTGTGTGTGTGTGTGTGTGTGTGTGTGTGTGTGTGTATTAAATGCGTGTTTAAATTGATAGTCTATTAATATTTATTGCCCCCTCCAAGAAAATAATGAAAATTATTTTCTTTGGTTCATTAATTATCATTCAAATCAGATAATTTTGAAAGCAACAGCCTTTTTCAAACTTACTTTCTCTATTTTTTCTTTCCTTCTTTCTTTATTTCTTTATTTATTTCTTTGTTTATTTAATAAGTTCGAAGAGTTTCTCTTTTACTTAGCATTTTTTCCTTTATCTACTTTCGACTTACTTATATCATTTGATTCTTTATAGCATCAACTATTCTTTTCTTTAAAGTACCCACACTACAAAGACTACACTTCCAGAATATTAAATACAACAATAGACACACGCAAAATCTAATTTCAACCCAATCAAATCGACTATGTTTTTCTTTAGAGAAAATATATATACACGACTTTTGCCATTCAGCCCATCCAGTGATCATTGATATTCGGAAAGCGTGCTGTTTTCATTTAAACACCATGGTTCAAAGACTAAAATAGTTGGATTGTGCATTAAAATCAAACGGCCGGCCTATTTTGAAGAGCAAATGATTTCTATTGAAAGTTAATACCAGACTTTTCTCATTGAAACTATTCAGTTAAATAAAAGACATATATCAGTGACCAGGATGCACCAAAGACTTATTGAATGCAGGGATTTTTTTAAAAAACATTTTCGATGATTTGTTTTGTTAGACTAAATCCAAAGAAATCATAATCTCCTACAGAGCTTTTGCTATCCTATCTATTATATCCCCCCCCCAAAAAAAAACTTTATTATATTGAGATTGATAAGAAACATTGTTGCCGTAGTTTTATGCTAGTCTGGTAGCGTTACACATACTAGACTTTCTTCAACTCAATCAGTAGAACTGAACATCGAAATAAACTCTTTAAAATATGCAGAATATCAATCCTCACTTAACGATGTATCTGTTTAGTTCCTCGTTAGACTTATGGACAGTTAGAAAATATGATATAAAAAATTATCCAAGCCGTCTGTATTGCCTGTTCTACATGAAATTTGATAATGTCTGTTATCTCTTTCTTAAAATTGTATCAAAATATATTTATTGAATATTTTGAATAAACAACGTGAAAACATGCATAAACAATTGTGTACTGTGTTTAGCGTAACAATATACGGATATAGATTTTTCCATTTGTGTATTGTTCAGTAACTCAATCAATTATGTGCCATGGGTGATACACGCTTTTGGCGATTATGAATCTTTCGAAACATGAAATAGATTTTTTTCCCGCAGTAGGTTGCCATTTCTTTCTGCGGTAGACCAGTTGCAATACAAGGCTATAGAACTCGGTCTGTACTGCTATTTACCTATAACTGGGGGGGGAGAAGAAGAGGATTCATATCTTTCCTAAGGGTATTAGCACTTAAGTGAATGTAATCTCCGATTCATCAATCCGAACCGCTATCCATTACTCCACCATGCATCCTGACTGTTAAGTAACTACTTTAATAAATTCGAAATATGACACAAGCTGCAAAAGACCACAGCCTATAGAAGCGCCAGTTCCCGTAGGATCATCGAAGTTAAACAACGTCAAACCTGGCTACTACCTAGATGAGTGACTCCACATCTTCCTGTCCCTTTTGCTATTGGTATGTTTTGTCTTTTTGCTATTTCTTCCAAACACTGTTCTACTATCCATTTACTCATGGACATCAAGTATGGAACACGTTGTTTTCCGTCTCTACTTCTTTTAATCTATCCTGTGTGTATCACATTTTCCAAGCCGTCCTTTCTCATTATGTGCCACAGAAAGTTCAACTGCTTTTTCCTGATGTTAAGTAGACACATACTTTTTGTTCCATTGTCTCTAAAAATTCGTCGTTGTTCATATGTTCGATCTAGCATTTTTTTGTAGAACCATCTTTCAGTAGTTTGGAAAATCAGTTTTTTCTTTTTCCTTTTCCCGAAATCTAACGCTCATTTGTAAGAAATATGAAACTAATTCATCCAACCAGTCGACCAGGATAGTACATGTTTTTAACTCTAAAGTACCGATTTGTGGATGGTTATAAAATTTCGATGTCTCTGGATTTTACAAATATACAAATGCACTGTAGTTCCATTAATTCGTCTGATAATTTATAAAAGAAAAACGAGACACAATTTTAAAAATAGTTTTTAGTTCTTTTTTTTTACACCACAAATATTACTAGATTTTATAGTCAGTTGTTTATCAATACCGAAAAAATTATTAATACATACCATCAGAAAGACATAATGTTTTTTTTTTGGTTTTTTTCATGTTTGAAGCACATTAGTATCTGAGTTGTTTTTAATAAGAGGTAATAATAGCTTTATTGCCTGTTTTGTTGATGGTTGAAATTAGGTACCTAGTTCCAACAGTTGTCCAAAGACTATACCTATGCGAAGATAAGCCATTTCGATGCCGGATACATTCATCATTCATTGACCTACTCTTTAAAATTTACAAAAGCATTCATTAAAATCTTTTCGTGTCCACCGTTAGCACTCTTTGTCATTTTGTCGGGGGTTTCCTCGCCAACATATTGTGGAACGTAGTAGGGAAAATTTATCAAGGCTTGCATCGTTGCATTGTTCTGGAATGAGGTTTATCTTTTAATCATTTTATCCTGATTGAGATTTATCCTATTCTACAATTGAAAAACATTTGATGTTTCATGTCAGTTTTTAGTTCT
The DNA here is from genome assembly GCA_903632075.3 of Acanthosepion pharaonis. Classification (NCBI taxonomy): domain Eukaryota; kingdom Metazoa; phylum Mollusca; class Cephalopoda; order Sepiida; family Sepiidae; genus Acanthosepion; species Acanthosepion pharaonis. The sequence goes on from CAHIKZ030002258.1 coordinate 526,571, forward strand.
ATTTGTTTGGTTAGGTAGCTGAGTGAATCTTTCCTTACAAGTTGAAAATATAGCGCTCTATTTATTTGATAAAAGTTATAAATTCTAAGTTTTATTCCTAGTCGATGATAGATGTTTGTACAGGAAGTGAATAACACAATCTTCGGCTTATCATTATAACGAACTACAAAGAAAAACTGTTTCAAAAAATAAGAAAATGGCGATTAATTACTGATGTACATAAATCGGACAGCACTCACGGAGAAATTAACACTCACAAGGCACGTTAGGGCAAGACAAGAAAATAAAGGCAGCAGTAAGAGACATGATATGGATGAATAATTAACACAATTGTGAAGATAGCAAGAATCAATAGGAGCAAAGAAGTACAGAAAAATAAGACATGGCAATCCAAAACATTTTTTAAGCATTACGCCCCGAGCAAGGCGTGAATCCACTAGGATGCAGGGGGTTGCAGAAGATTTGGAGCGAGAGCAGATAGGAGTGATAGAAGAAAGGATGAGGGTAGGGATAGTGGATAGATCAAGGTAACTGGAGATGTCGATTGACATTACATTTGAATAGTTGGAGATTATAGCTCTCAGGGAAACAGTAATTGGGAAGGGTGTTCCACATGCGAGAGGTGCGAGACATGAAGCTATTGGAGTAGAAGAGACGGCTACATTTAAAAGTTTCTACAGTATAAGGGTGAGAGCGGGATGCCAGCCTCGTAGGGCGCTTGAATTCATGGAGTCTGGGAACCAGTGAAAGCAGCTCAGCGGAGCAATTACCATGAAAGTATTTGTACAAAAAGACAGAGAGAAGCGACGGCGCATCTGTGAGAGAGTGACTGTAGACGAGATGCCAGATCAGGGCCAATTATATTACATATCCGCCTCTGGATCTTATCAAGAACTCCGAGGTAAACAGAAGGTGCCCCAGACCATATATGGCAGCAATACTCCATGCAAGGACGAATGGTTGATTTGTATATTTGAAGTATCGATTCCGAGGAGAAAAATTTCCTGGCGCGGCACAGAGAGCCAACTTTTCTCGCGGTGGAAGAAGCAATTGACTCAATGTATATCAGGTCAGCAGTCAACGTGAGACTGAGCAGACGCAGAGAGTTGCCCTCAAGAAGTTGACTATCAGACATTCTAATGGTTGGCAGGGAAGGATCTCTATGGTGATTAATAGAGAGTAGTTTAGTTTTTGAGGCGTTAAAGTTGACCAGCCAATTCATGCCCCAATTAACAACCGATTGAAGGTCCGTTTCAAGGCGCACGGCCAGGTTAGTTTTGTCACCGACAATAGATTTGTTTTTGAAGCAGGAGTAAATTGTAGTGTCGTCCGCGTAGATGCCAACTTGGGAATCAATGGCGTCAGGAAGGTCGTTGATGAAAATAAGAAAAAGAGTGGGGCCAAGGATGGAGCCTTGGAGAACACCTGCGTTCGTGGGATAGGAACTGGAGGAGAATCCGTTGAGAACGACGTTCAATTCACGGTGTGACAGGAATGATTGTATTAAGTCAAACAATCGACCTGTAATACCATAACACTGGAGCTTAGAGAGTTAAGCTTAATGATTAAATGTCCAGAAGAATGCATTGTTCGTTGAATTCAGAGAAATTTCAGTTTTTCTAGTTTCTAACGTTAGAACAAAGTGATCATTTTAGTGAACAGCGCTCATCTTGTCATCGAAAATGATATTGGAAAGATTTCAGATATAATTTCTAAGACGTTGATAATGTGAATATAACAGAAGTATCTGGGACTAATTTAAATATCTTATTATCTTTAACTGTTTCATCGTCCTCTTGGTGGGGGGGGCAGGAATAAATCAACTGCATTTACACGCAAAAAAAATCACACCAACCTGATTAATCCGACCATTTGTCTCTCATTCAAACTAAACTAATCTACTTTTTTCACACACGAAAACTTCAACCGTTTTTCTATCATTTTGCCTATCGCGCAAACTAAACTATATATATCATTTTTATTCTCGTGGAAACAAACCGATGTTTTTTTTTAATTTTTTTCTCTTTTGATAGGCGTACATATCAAATATGTTTATGGGCTTACAAACCAAATCTATATCTACCTATTTTATTTTTGTTCAAACCCTGGCCAAACTTTTTGATTGCCGTGCAAAGCAAATAGGTTATTCCTTTTTTAACTTGCTCGCAAACCATCTACATGTATATTTGACTCTCTATATAGATCAATTATATATATTTATTTGTTATTCTCGTGCAAACCAAGCCGTTTCCTGCATTTTGATTTCCCTGCAAACAAGCCAATGCTTACGTTTTTCTCTCTTGTTCAAACCAAAACTTAATCTATCAATTTGGATATTGGGTAAAGTAGACCTATCTATATATTATTAATTAAAAGAACAGAAAATATTGATGTGCTTGGAAACATAAAAAGAATATCCCGTTTTGTTATATGCTAAAAAAACGGTTGATGGTCTAATAAATTTATAATCAGTAATAATTCTAAAAAGAAAATCTTTGCATTTTCACCAACTGTTTTTTTTCACAAGATATTAATTCAGCTTTTATTCTTATATATCCTTACAGAGATAAATCATTAAATGTATTCCCTAAATTGAGCTTCATGTTCAGGCTTTAGGTACTCATTAAAGATTGTATTGATATACAATACCAGTTTGCTAACCAATTTTGTATGATGTCGTTCACTAGGTATTTAACACGATCTCTTTAGACTGGCGCAAGACCTCAAAAGTGAAACATCAAGTGACTTACTCATTCAATTAAGTTAGCAAGATCATTGGGCTAACCATTGCTCCACAACGAAGTACACAAAATCAAATTCTATTATCCCTCTTACCTGCTCTGTCGACAGCTGCTGATGAATTCTCTTACAATATAGTTTTTCAACCAACAATGAAATGTTAATCATTGGCAACATTCTTATTCGGCAGTTGTGTTTTGTGTCATGTGTGAACGATGATATCCCTAAGGAATTCTTGCAGATAGAGACAGAAGACGATAAAGCACAAGCCATTTGACAGAGTGACAAATGTCGTCTCTTTTAGTAATGACACGTAAAGGGAAATGATGGCAAAGAATGGTGTTGATTCTTGGCATCGGTCGGTTATTACTGTGGGCTAAATAGGCGGGAAAAAAACGAAATGCAGAAACAGAGATCGAAGAAACACAGTTGCTGAAAGAAAGAAAGAAAGAAAGATTATAGTAAAGGTAGAAGTCTAGAAGAAAACGATAAAGAAAAATTGAAAGAGGACAGAAACAAAATTAAAGTAAGAGAAGGCCACGAAAAAGCAGGTAGAGAAATAACAGTGGGTAGAGAAAGAAAGAAAGAAAGAAAGAAAGAAGAAAGAAAGAAGAAAGAAAGTTTATAGTAAACGTGGAAGGCTAGAAGAAAAAAAAAAAAAAAAAATTGAAAGAGGACAGAAACAAAATTAAAGTAAGAGAAGGCCACGAAAAAGCAGGTAGAGAAATAACAGTGGGTAGAGAAAGAAAGAAAGAAAGAAAGAAGAAAGAAAGTTTATAGTAAACGTGGAAGGCTAGAAGAAAACAAAAAAAGAAAGAGTGAAAGAGGACAGAAACAAAATTAAAGTAAGAGAAGGCCACGAAAAAGCAAGTAGAGAAATAACAGTGGGTAGAGAACGAAAGACAGAAAGAAGAAAGAAAGAAAGAAAGAAGAAAGAAAGAAGAAAAGTATGTTTATAGTAAACGTGGAAGGCTAGAAGAAAACAAAACAAGAAAGAGTTAAAGAGGACAGAAACAAAATTAAAGTAAGAGAAGGCCACGAAAAAAGCAGGTAGAGAAATAACAGTGGGTAAAGAAAGAAAAGAAAGAAAGAAAGAAAAGAAAGAAAGAAGAAAGAAAGAATAAATAAAAGTTTATAGTAAACGTGGAAGGCTAGAAGAAAAAAAAAAAAGAAAAGTGAAAAGGACAGAAACAAAATTAAATAAGAGTAAACGAAAAAGCTAGAAGAAATACAAAAAAGAAAGAAAGAAAGAAAAGAAAGAAGAAAGAAAGAAAAATTAAAGTTTATAGTAAACGTGGAAGGCTAGAAAAAACAAAAAAGAAAAGGAAAGAGGACAGAAACAAAATTAAAGTAAAGAGAAGGGTACGAAAAAGCAGGTAGAGAAATAACAGTGGGTAGAGAAAGAAAGAAAGAAAGAAAGAAAGAAGAAAGAAAGTTTATAGTAAACGTGGAAGGCTAGAAGAAAACAAAAAAAGAAAGAGTGAAAGAGGACAGAAACAAAATTAAAGTAAGAGAATGCCACGAAAAAGCAGGTAGAGAAATAACAGTGGGTAGAGAACGAAAGAAAGAAAGAAGAAAGAAAGAAGAAAGAAAGTTTATAGTAAACGTGGAAGGCTAGAAGAAAACAAAAAAAGAAAGAGTGAAAGAGGACAGAAACAAAATTAAAGTAAGAGAAGGCCACGAAAAAGCAGGTAGAGAAATAACAGTGGGTAGAGAACGAAAGACAGAAAGAAGAAAGAAGAAAGAAAGAAGAAAGAAGAAAGAAAGAAGAAAGTATGTTTATAGTAAACGTGGAAGGCTAGAAGAAAACAAAACAAGAAAGAGTGAAAGAGGACAGAAACAAAATTAAAGTAAGAGAAGGCCACGAAAAAGCAGGTAGAGAAATAACAGTGGGTAGAGAAAGAAAGAAAGAAAGAAAGAAGAAAGAAAGAATAAAGAAAGTTTATAGTAAACGTGGAAGGCTAGAAGAAAACAAAAAAAGAAAGAGTGAAAGAGGACAGAAACAAAATTAAAGTAAGAGAAGGCCACGAAAAAGCAGGTAGAGAAATAACAGTGGGTAGAGAAAGAAAGAAAGAAAGAAGAAAGAAAGAAGAAAGAAATTTATAGTAAACGTGGAAGGCTAGAAGAAAACAAAACAAGAAAGAGTGAAAGAGGACAGAAACAAAATTAAAGTAAGAGAAGGCCACGATAAAGCAGGTAGAGAAATAACAGTGGAAAGCAAGACAAAAAAGACAAAAAATAAATAATGAAAGAAAACAGGAATGTAAGACAGACACAAATAACGAAAGAAAAAAAACAGAAATAAATAATGAATGAAACAAAAAAGAAACAAATAACAAAAGCGACATGTAAAGAAAGAAATTAAGAAGAAAATAAATAAGGAAAATAAAGAAAGAAAAAAGATAGAAAGCTTTGACTCCGTTATTATGTTGAGTCATAAATAATTTTCGTTCTTGTTCATCAATTTTAATCTTTAAAAAATAGCTTCACCTTTATTTACAATAAAATCTTTCATTCATCTGACAGTTCTATTTTTAAGACTGAGAAAAAAAAATCCGCAGTTTTTGATGCGAAAAAGATTTTCTAGGAATACTTCAATTTAGTTTTCTCAAACAGAGGGTTATGCAATGATGGAAAAAGTTAATAATCATTTGGTGCAAGACCTGGTGAATATCTTGGATTGGATAAACGAGTTCCAACACTTTCACTGTTATTCTAGTTCGGCAATCATGGAGAAGAAAGATATATGTTATTTTGATAAAGTCAGCTGGCATTTCAATCCAACATTCATGGCCATATTGCAGCGGCCCGACATATCAATGTGTGTGCTGCGTTTCAATGAGTGTTAAGAAAACTAATTGAATAATATTCTACCACACGCACAAAATTAGCTTTATTCAATGTAGCTCAGTTTTTGCCGGCTGTTGTGGAGATTTATCACTCTGAATTCCCTGGCATTTGTGTTGAACATTTTAATATATAATCTATTGTCTAACGCTTTGCCCTTTGTTAAAACACTTCCCAGATATCTAAAGTGTTGTGCGTGTCTGATTTTGGTTTCTCCTATTTGTAATATTTATGCTGGACTGTTTCTTTTTCTGTCACGCATGCATTCTGTCTTCGTGCAATTGATGTTTAGTCCATTCCTCTTGCTTTTGCCTTCTATAGGGGTATTTGTATGGTGTAAATATTAGAATTCAACAGGGTACTCTTATAATAATTTCTTTGCTTTCTAACTATCTGTCTATATTTCTGAGATGAGGTATTATGTACCCTATTTACATTATTCGAACTAATTTCCTCATCTTTGTCGCCATATTTATTAAAACGTTTCTGCCATTGTACACCCAAGCCTTCTTCGGGTGGTTGGAATGTCGAAATGAACCCTTTATTTCGCTCGCTGGGGTAGTTCCAAGTGATATGTCTAAAAGATGTCATCAGTTATCTCCTGTAAAATCTCCTCTCCAAGTTCTCTTTTAGTAATGGCACGGAAAGGGAAATGATGGCAAAGAATGGTGTTGATTCCTGGCATCGGGCGGTTATTACAACTCAAACGCTTTGGGTCCTGTCACTGGATCTAGCTAACGCACATGGCACAGTGGATAAAGACGTTAGTTAGATCCAATGACAGGACCCAAAGAGTGTGAGATCAATACCTTGTGAAGGCGGTGTAAAACATGAAGAAGGGAATTAACAGAAGATAAGTGACATCCTTTAGACATGGCACGTGGAACTAGAATAGTCTACCCAATGAGCGAAATAAAGGGTTCAGTTCGACATTCCAACCACCTGAAGAAGGCCGGAGCGTACAACGACCGAAACGTTGTAATAAATATGGAGACAAAGATAAAGGCAATAGTCTGAATAATGTAAATTGCGTTATAATTACTTTAATTTAATTTTATCTGAGACGGCTGTAAGCGTACAGTACTTAATGTTGAGTTCCTTGAAGAAAGTATCGATCGATTGGGTAGACTGCTGACGCCTGAGAGCATGAAGATGTCTAGAGATAATTTCGTTTTTTTTTTCTTGATATATAATCTATCCAGGGTTCCCAGGGCCTCCTCGAAGTTAGTCGCTTCGAAACAGAATTCAGAAACATTCGCAGATACGAATTTCGTTAAGTAATGCAGTTTATTGCAAGTCGCGACGTGGAAGTCCTCGAGAAATTTGATAAAGATTCTTCGATAGTGGCAATATTCCCCCTCAGCTTCTGGCAAATTGGTATCAGTGGTTAGTTTCTCCTGATACAGACCGCGTTCCACTGAACTAGCGCGTTTATCAGAATAAACTGTAACGAATAGACAACTTTAGAAGCTTTATTCTGCTAAACTCATCTTTAGTAGTTAAATAGCCTGGTTTGTATTAATATGGGATAGTTCATTGGTATCACAGTATGTTCAGTCATATCTTAAAAAACAAGATTTTTTATGGATTCTTGTCTTGCACCTTCCTGTTAACGTATACGAAAAAGTATATTCAGACTATCTTTATTAGAATCATTAAGATGTAACAACGAGTATTATGTACAAATTTAGGCTTTCTGTGTTGCGATAATATTTGTAAAAACATAAAAGGTTTGTTTTTAGAATGACGACGGCGAAATTGTGACATCCAAACGTATCTTATCTCTCTTCTTTACAATCCCTCGACATTGTTTTACGATTTTCTGACTTAACACACAAAATATAACTACAGATATGACAAAACATTAATGATTTTTTTTAAAGTACTAGATTTCCAGATGATACCTTAGAGAATTTAAGGATGTTTCATGATTTATTGTTGCGCATTGAAAATAATAATGTCGGATATAACTACGCAATGTCAGAGCATAGATATCTTCTTTTCCATATATGAAGTATTTTAGGAAATGGACGGTCATGACTCACCACAATTTCCTATCTTTTTTATTTAATATTTTTTATCCTTTGTATGCAGTCATCCATTGACAAAACCTTATTACGTAATGGTTAGTTGCATTCACACAGACTTATTATGTAATGGTTACTTTTATTCACACAAACACATTACATAATGGTTGCTTAGATTCAGACAAAATTATTACGTAATGATTACTTATCTTTTCCTGCCTTCTTTATGTCTTGTATTCATTAAATTATCTACGATCCTAATACCATGTTGTTAAAGACGGAAATAATGCCAACAAAATAATACGCACGGATAAGACTGCATTGATGGCTGATCCATGAAAGTAACTTAAACATTATATGGGTCGAATCAAAATCGATAGAATAGCAAGAATTTTTCTGATATTTTTAAACGGTTTGGACATCATGCAAAACATCCATATGGATGCATAGACTAAACAGGTCTAAGTACAAAATCAAGGTTTTCTGTGTCGTGGTATACTCCACCCTAATCGTCGGGACATCTAACTTTTGTAGTGATTCCAGCAAATTAACCTCCGAAGAATCTTTTTGGCTGACCTCCTCATCAGCAACGGGTTCTCTCGCCGACATCTCTTTCAAACATCAAGGATACCATCCATTAATATCGCCGCCAATAGGCGGGTTACTTGTCCAGGATACGTCCCCCTCGACTCCCACGTATCATCTTGTTTGGAGAACTCGCCAGCGGCAAGAGGCTACGCGGATACCCAAAACAGCTCTTCTGATACAAGCCAGCATTGACCCTGAGGGGTGGGAAATGTTTTTTGCAAATCAGCCTTCCTGGCATTGGTCCATTCAGGGGTGGGGGGACTAGATTTTAACCGTTAACATGAAGGATATCTGCAACGTGCTGTCAGCCGCATCCTTCACCTACACACCTCTGTGACTCCTGCTTCTGACTTCTCAGGTGTAGGTTGGTAAAATGAGTAGAAAGAGAATAGGGAGAGTGGTTGACGATCCCAATGCTCGGACACCAGCGGGTGCTGACTCTATAATTAAGTACATGACACGAGTTTTGTATTAATGTTTTCAATTTCCTTATCTCCTACAAGATGGTTGATAACTGATTTATACATGGAATTATTTGAAGTGTTTCTCCTTTATTAATTACAGATTCTGGATTCTTTCTAATAGATTCATAATATTTTGTGATATTCAGGAATTCATTCATCTTCCTGCATTTTCATGTCTCGATCTGATAGAGTTCTGACCATAAAAGAGCAATTCCTGATCCAGTATCTTAATGAAAGACAGAGTTCTATAACCCAACATCTGTTTTAAGAGTATTCTGGAATCTGTTTTTTAGAAAGCTAATTTTAAGTTAAGATACGTGACTCAATAAGCTGATTCTCGTATGGAGTTCACATTAACTTTCATCTGAATTCGTTTCTCTCCTTATACAAAGAGAATCACTTAATGTTTCTGTATTTCCCGCTGTCATATATTTAATTTCCTCATTCAGTAATTTAATTTATCCCAAAGGAGTTTAAGATATTATCCCTACTATAATACTATATTGTCCTGTTGCTTTTTGTTTATTTTGGTCAGTATCGTCCATAACTCAGATTTAATACATACGGTGCTTCCATATTTTTATATATTGCAGATTTCATTTCTCTTTTGTCATGGAAGTAATCTAATACGAATTTTTCTTTATTTTAGTAGTTTTCCTTTTATATCCATGTTAAAATATATAGCGTTGATGTTGCACAAATGATGCAGTCTTCAACAAGATCATGGAGTTTGAAACTCGAATGTGCTGATATATTATTATTATTGTTGTTGTTGTTGTTTGTGTGTTATGTTTCCTACTCTTGTATCCTGAAGAGCCGGGTCCAAACTATGCTCTTTAGGCCCTATATCAGATTTGTCATTTAACTGATAGCATTTTTCTTAGTATATGGGATCTTCATAGCAGGGCGATTTTCTGTTGATGTTACCTGGGAAACTGCCATTAAATTTGTACATTGTTTTTCTTAAGAGGCCCAGATTACTATTGGTACAGTCTAAGTTTTCATTCTCTAAAACCTTTTAATCTGGATCTCAAAGTCCATGTATTTAGACAATTTCTCGATAATTTTTATGGATGTGTTTCTCTCAGGTGGTGCTGATATGTTAATAAGCATGAACTTCCTGAATTACTTGTCTGATAATATCAGGTCTGTTGGCTTTTATTTCCATGTTAGTTTACAATGGAATGTCTCAGAGGATAGTTAAATTGATATTTTGGGTAATTGTTTCTGGCTGGTAGTTGTACAATCTCTCAGTGGTTTCGATTTTGTGCTTCTTGCATATCTGGAAATTTGTCGCTACCATATTATGTCTCAGAAAAAATAGAGATATAAATATACCAAACATCAGTCTCGGAGTAGCATAATTTCAAAATAATAACTCCTTTAAACTCTAGTAGTTAATATTCTGTAAATGACGCCAGCAAAGAATAATAATGTTTCGACTGCACGATCTAATAGACATCTAGTAATTGTGTTTCTCTTTTACATATAATATAATTTAAGCTTGAGTCATAAGTAATTTCTGTTTTAGTGAACCATTTTGATGAAGAATGTCTACCTTACTGTTCCTTAAATATATCGTAACATGTGATTAAAATGATCAATGCAAAGGGCAGTGAAAAAAGAATATATCGTTGTTTTTGGCACCGAAAACCGAATGTACGTTAGGACAGCGAAAGATGCCTTGCAAAGTAGTAACAAAGAAGGAAATTTCATTAGAAACAAAGAATGGAGTACTGAAGTCTTATGTAATAGCAGTCTTCCAATATGACAGCGTATAACCTCTTCACAGATGAATAATAAATTTCAAATAACAAACCTGGTTCTACGGAAGGATACTGAGAATAACTGGAATTGAACATGTGAGCAACGGCGAAACTTTAGAGAAAATAGAAAAAGATAGGACAATCATGATCATGATCCTCACCATCATCCTTCGACCTCCCTATAGTGGTTGGAACATTTTTTTTTCAGTAGCTGATACAGAATATGGTACGACAGCCCTACATCCGGACGTCTTTAGAAAAACTGCTAACGAAGGCTAAAGTCTTCTTTCAAGCCATGAATTGAATTATCACGCGCCAGACACCAACTTTCCACGGACTCCAGATTCGTCCTCAGGGCTTACTCCCGAAGTATATGGCCGCAAAGCTGCCGAGGTTTAAAAACGGAGTTTTCCTTCTCTTATGCTTCACATCAAAGAGACAGTGGAAAATTCTAGGGCCTGTAATGGAGGAAGAAGGCTGGGAAAATGTGAGACTCACAGGACAGATTGAAGGTAAGAGAAACAGGGGAAAACAACGCATGACTTACCTAACTGGCTTGAGAAAATGGATAGAACAAGGATTACAATAGATGACAAACAGCGAACATTTACTAAACGCGACAAAGGACAGGAGATTGTGGTGAGCCATATCACCAACGTATTGAAGGGTCACGAAACAGAAGGAGAAGAAAAGTATTTATTTTATCATTCAGAATCAGTAAGACATTGTTTAATACGATTGAACAATAATTTATTGTGGGTACTGACTGTATGATTAGCAATGTTAATAATGTTCCATCAGTGAAATTGCATCATAATTTTAAAATAGGATAAATAACGAAAAACACAAAATGTAATATAGTAAAAAAAGAAAATTATATGATTACCAAACTAATAATTTTTAAAATTGTTTCGCTTTTAAGATCTTATTCTTTTTGACTTAAAAACATCAACACAATTCTAGATGTAAGAAAATAAGTAAGAACAGCAATGCGAGAAATTTCTATCAAAAACCGAAATACTCTTAATAGCTGTATTCTTTTAAAGTATTGTAAAATTAAAAGTACAATAATATGAGCAATTCTAGAAGATATTGAAAAACGCATAACTCTCGCGGGATTTCCAAAACCTCGTCACTTGGCCGAAAATTGAAATTAACATGACGAAGGGGAAAAGAGTTTTGTTTAAGTTTCAAAAAATGCACTAAACATCAATGAGCTATTTTTCTAAAAGTTAAGTAAATGTTGCAGATTTCCCGGTGGTCGGGAGTTCAATCCCTGAATGGACTATAAATATCCCTACATTCTTGTTCACTGGAACAAATTAACTAACAAGAAATATTCTCTAGGGTGGACAAAAGAATAAGAATTGGATAAATGTTTTGGTTTAAGATTCAGAAATGACTGAATAAAGACAGCTGTAGGGTACAAATGGTCAAGCGTTTTGGCTATACAAGCAAGATGTATACGTTTCGAATAAATTAGTGTATAATAATTAGGCAAACATTGATACATAGTAGAATGTCATTGAAAAATAATGATGTCACAACAGATCTTTTATTGTATTTATTTCTGTATTTATTCGAGGAAAGAAGAGATGATTCTTTATTCTGATAGTGAACTTTGCATGCGGAGAAATTTAAAATATTTTCCGATACATTAACCAACATTAAGAACACGCAATAATAAACACAACAGCTTACAAAATAAAAATAAAATACGGATCGAATTATTGTTTGTTCTGATTTGCAGCGTTTCAAAAATAATTTCGCTTTTCTGCAGCGGGAAAATATATATTTATTTATTTATTTATATTGAAATACTTTATAGTTTCGTATTTAATGAGTATTTTGAAAGATCTTATTTGTTCAACGTTAAGGAAGAGTATTTTCGTTGTTTGTCAAGAGTTGATACGAGATGTGATGTACCGAAGGACAATAGGCAAAATGACATCTACAACTTGGATGGTAAAGCTTTTAACTGACATTTTTCTGTGCGAATGGAAAGATTTAAAGAAGTGAATAAAAGATCAATTGAAAAATAGTGAGCTTGAATGGAAAAGAGAAGATTGAGGCTTCAGTGATAAAAATTAAATGAAAATAAAATAGGAACTAAAGGAATTAATGAAATTGTGAGTAATGGATGGGATGAAGGAAAACGACAAGAAAATCTCAATGAAAGATATAACAAGAAATCAATAAGGCCTTAATAAGCTAAAGAGGAAACCTTCGTTTTGGCAAAATTAAAATAGAGTAATCAAACGGCTCCATATATTCGTGTATAAGACGATCTCCATATTTAAAAAGGAGCTGAAAATCGGTCTGAGTAAATCCCGCCCAAAAATGATCTTCGTCTAGATTTGGAGAAGTAGACAAGGCAAGTAATATTTTAACATCCTCTCGGAGAGCGCCACGAATGATTTATATAAAAAAAGCTATATATTGTGAGGGATGGATAAATTGAGGCCATCTTAAAATTTCCAAATCTGCACATGCGTGTGTTTGTTTTTGATATTTTTTTTTAACTTCACATTATAGCAGGGTCAGTTGGGAAACATCTGTGAGAAAAAGAGCAACATGACGCAATTTACTCCGCCAGAAATTTATAAATAAAATGCTGTACTGTTTGGCATTGGCGCCGGAAGATCTAATACGAACAGTTCAGAGTGTTTGAGGGTCAATCTCTGGACAATGCAGAAGATTCGAAAAAAGTTGGATTAGTCTAAGGGTGATTACGAAGGTACGAAAACTTAGAAACCTTTCTCTGATAGTTCTATTAAGAAAAAACTTCCGGATTTATTGTTGAGGGTCAAAGACTCAACACGGAGGCCTATATCAAGTGTATTAAGGAGGTATAGGTCAAGAGGGTGGCTGCTGGAAGAATTTATGTCTGGCAATAGGGTTCTGCACATTAAATACAAGCAGGATAAATCAGTCATAGTTGTTCAACAGTTTCCGCGATCACATCACCCCTTACATCTATCCACCTAACTCCCAAGACTGCAATGTGCGGTGCAGTTGTGCGAGAGACCAACAAAACTACCAAAAACGAACTGAAGCTAGGTAGCATATCAACATTCAACAGATTAAAAAGGAGACCGTGCAGAAGAGTGGCAGGAGATTCCGAAGTCAGCAGAAGACAATAGCGATTTTATTTTCTAAATTTTCTCTTTAGTATTTCAAGATATTTTGTGTAATTTTGGTAAATATATCTCTTAAAATGAGATGTCAGTACTCTTTTCATTTTTACGTCATTTAGACGAGAATTTATCGATCACACTGTATATTTTTATGTCTAGTGTAGAGGTTGATCCCATGTCTCATATTTCTTTAAACGTGAAACGGAAAATTTGACTTGCCTTTCAAGTACAGTTGTTGAAAATTAAGTTGATTCTTTTTTTTTTAAATAGATACCATGAAGTTTCAGGTCGTTGGCGGTCATAGCCCTTCACAGTTTCCAGTCTTTTATATATTCTTACTACATTTCGACCTTTCTTTATCTCTCCTGAACATTGTTCCGTCATCCATTTACTCAAGCTCACTAGGTAGGTCATGCGTTGTTTTTCTCTGTCCCTCTTGCCTTCAATTTGCCTTACGAGTTTTAAATTTTCGAAGTGTTCTTTCTTCATTATATTCGTAAAAAAAAAAATTCAGCTGTCGCTTCCTGGTGTTATGTATAAGGGTCCTCTTCGTTTTCATTTTTCTTAATAGTTCCTCGTTGTTCACTTTTGGCTAATATTATTCTCAGTATCCTTCAGCAGAGCTACATTTCTGCTGCTTTATCTCTCTTCTTCATCTCTGAGGAAACTGCAAAGGATTGATGTGAAATAGCTGAAATGTATTTGAAAATCGAATATGTAAAAAGCGTTTGCTTTTTATATTTTTTATTGTTGTCGTCGGTCTATTTTACGTGAGAATTTTCAGAACAATATAACAATAATTAAAACAAGCACAACAATATATATTTGAAAAACATGTTTCACGAAATTCTATCAAAAAAATTCTAATTTATAAAATGAAAAACCGTCGACAGATGAATCAATAGCATTAAATATCAAAAAATAAATATTTATGAATTATTAAGATCATGCCTTAAACGACGTAGATTTCAAGAAATATGTTGTCTAGTTTCAAGACATATGAAATGGAATACTACTGCAATACAGCTGATGCTTCTTAAAACGTGGAATCTTGTTAATGTCAATGATAAAAGTAATTTATTTTTATCTCACTATGCAGAGTTAGAAACAATTCTATGCTAAATAAACATATGTTGACAGCAGAATTATACCATTAAATTGTGTCTTAAAACTGCGAATAATATATATATATATATATATATATATTAATTAGAAAAAGCCAATACATGGAAGGACAAGAAAGAGAATAAATTGATGACGGAAATAAGGAAAGGATCAACAAACGAAAGAAGAAAATGGATGAAAAATGAAGAAATTTTAAGCATAAAGGAAAGTGTATAAAAAAAATTAACATAAAACAAAATGGAAACGAGGGGAACAAAGATGAAAGCAGATAAAAATTTATTACAGTAAGATGAGTTTTTAAAACATCAAGTGTAAAACAAGAACGGTTCAAAAGATGTAAATAATAAATGTGTAAGGAGGCGATCGGGGCTAATGAAACAAATTGAAATAAATAACGAATGAAAAATAAATTATAAAAAGAACAACAAAAAGAAGAAAAAAATAAATTTAAAAAAGATTGTTTTTGTTTGTATCGTGGCTTAAAATGGAGGTCGGGACTGTCTTCGTAACTGAAGTTCAAATTTGTACAGCAAATTTAGCTTTTGTTGCGGGTTTCTGGCATACACCTAGGCTCGCTATGTTTGCATTATTTGAGGGTACTGTCATGGAGAAGGATCACCAGGGACAAGACTTATCATTTTATTGTAATGGTTTCTTTATCTCGATTGCTTTTGTTTGGTTTGGTATGTTTTACGGTATATCAACCTCAATGGGGTATTTAATACCAACAAGTTTTTTTATTGCTGGTAATATTTTTTTTTTCAAAAATGTATTGCTGGTAATATTTTTTTTTCAACGAATTATTGCTGGTAATTTTTACAATGTATTTCTGGTATTAAAACATACTTTTACACTTTCATAGTGTTTTTACCCCAATTTGGGGGAGTTAACAATTTACCCATAGCTGGGACCTAACAGGTGCTACCATTCCATTTGGGTTTGTTTTGTTTAACTCAATGGGTCATTTAATGACAACAAAATGTTTTATTGCTGGTAATATTTTTCCCCAAAAATGTATTGCTGGTAATTTTTTTTCAAAAAAATGCATAGCTGGAAATAAATATTTTCACAAATATATTGTTGGTTATATATATATATATATATATATATATATATATATATATATATATATATATATATATATATATATATATGTATGTGTGTGTGTGTGTGTGAAAAGTGTATATAAATATAAATAAATATAAGTATGTATAAGTATTTATATATTATATGCGCGGTACTTATTAGAAAGCGCTCAATATCAGAGACAGAGCTAACATATTTGGTTCGCTAAAGCGTGAAACCCAGGGTCACAGACTCACATCTATCCAAATATATATATATATATATATATATATATATATATATATATATATATATATATATATTGTGTATATTTAGGCAGCATCTTTCCTTAATGCATGTTTCATTAAATAATATAGACAAGATTTGTCTGTTTATTTTTCGTAAGTTCCTTTCATATTGTCTGATAAGCTTAACAACATTATCATTGAAAGACGAAAGGAAATCACCACATGTTTAAATTCAATCTAAGCTTTCTGCTTACATACGCCATTATCAAAGATGGCAATGACTTTTCAATATATCAACCAATAAAATACTTTTACACTTTCATAGTGTTTTGACCAAAGTTTGGGGTTTAACTGTTTACCCATAGCTGCGTCCCTAACAGGTGATACCACTCCAGTCAGGGCGAACTTGGGAACACCAGCAATTAAGAGGTGTTGCCACGCTCCACAAAACCTTCTTATCAGAGGCCTTGCTGTCGGACGTAGTTTTTCGTCTTACAGGACGCAGCTGTAGATTATCGTCAGACCCAGGACGGCATAATCTTGAGATTAGGAATGAAAATGAGATTGAATGACTTGTCTGGAGAAAAATCAAAATGAAATAGGAAATTTTACAGTATTTACATTAGTCGGACTATTGTCCTCATCTTTGTCGCCATATTTGTCACAACGTTTCGGCCCTTGTACGCTCCGGCCTTCTTCAGGTGGTTGGAATTTCGAACTGAACCCTTTATTTCGATCACTGGGGTAGACTGTTCTAGTTCCACGTGCCATGTTTGATGGATGTCAGTTATCAGTTATCTCCTGCTAATTTTCCCTCTGAAAGTTCTCCACTGCCTTAACAAGGTATTGAACTCACACTCATTTGGGTCCTGTCACTGGATCTAACCAACGTCTTTATCTAGTGTGCCATGTGTCCTTGAGGACATATGGCTATGAACTTCTGAGTATTATAAACCTAACGTTTTCAGCATCATTTTTACCAGTGCTCATATTGCAAAATATTAGGTTTATAATAATGGAACTAGAACAGTCTACCCCAGTGATCGAAATAAAGGGTTCAGTTCGAAATTCCAACCACCTGAAGAAGGCCGGAGCGTAAAACGGCCGAAACGTTGTGACAAATATGGCGACAAAGATGAGGACAATAGTCCGACTAATGTAAATACTGTACATAATACATCATCTCAAAAATATAGACAGACTCTGAAGGAAATTTTACATTGGTGACAACTGGAAAGACCAACTTCCTGAAAGTATAATCATAAAATAAATATCCAAGAACTTTCACACATTATATATTGATGATTACAATAAATTTTGATTGATGGATTCGTACTTATAAACTGTTTACAGGTTATTTAAAACCAGAAAAAAATTTAGATTTAAATATTTTATAGATTCGTATCTATATTTATTTAGATAATAATGATTTAGTGATAAAATATTTACGAATTAACCCATAGCGGGGGGAATAGGTGATTTCATATCTTTCCCAAGTGTACTTGCGCATAAGTGTATATAATGAACACAAATGAAATTCGAATTTGGATATCCGATTAACAAATCCAAGTTCCAAGCTGATAGCAGATGGTATTACAAATCAGTCACCCATCTGGGTACTCACCAGATTTTATGTTGCTCATCTTCAGTGATGGCATGGGGTTGGGTGTTTCAACAAAAATCAGCCGTAACCTATGAGTGTAAAAAAAAAAGTTTGTGTCAAGTGAAAATGGCTTGATTTTCTTAAAAATAAAATTCAAAGATTATCGCTTGACCTGGAATTGAACACTGATTACGCGATCTAAAAGCTGACGCATGACACCCACGTACAGAAACGTAAGTGGAGGTTTTAGTTTTGAGTTTAAATCAGCCAAATATATGAACCTACGTGAAATCCTTTACGAGGACATTTCAGATAGATCATCAAGCATGTTTTGCAAACAAATTAACCAGAGAAGGTCTTAGAATATATATAGGCTGTTTTCTTAATTGAACACGGCACCTATGTTTAAACATGGCCGCACTACAGGCTGGCAGAAAAGTGGGATGGCGTCCAGCCCAAAATAAAATAAAATAGAATAAATAAAACAAGAAAAAGAAAAAATATATATATATATACTGGTCGATGTTAGCGCTAAGTAAATAAATAAAATCGGGAGGAAATGTCGGTGATCGACATAAATCAATACAGAAGGTGAGAATGCCGAAGTTAACGATCATTTTCTCATCAAACTATCGTAACGCTCAATATTTAGACTATATATACTCATACTATATTTTTTTTATTGTCTTACCGTTTCATTTTAAACTTCTCATTGGTTTTCTGTCTACATAAGATGACAATATAAAATCACAATGAGTTGGAATTATTTTGATAGAGTTCAGCCGGTAAACGTAGCAATAATAAAACATCTGAAAAATCATCCCAGAAAAAAAAAATTCGTCAAAGTGTCTTTTACGTTGGTCCTTACTCACCCTAACACATTAGCTAAATAGTAATAACTAATGAGAGAAAGTAAAAAAGGAAGTGTTTAATCAGATATATCAAAGCAGTAATATATATAGATACAACGTAAAAAAGGGAGTGTTTAATCACCTATATCAAAATAGTAATAAATATGAATACAAAGTAAAAAAAGTAAGTGTTTAATCAGATATATCTAAAAAGTAATAAATATGGATACAAAGTATAAAAAGAAATGTGTTATCACATATATCAAAACAGTAATATATATGGATACAAAGTAAAAAAGGAAGTGTTTAATCACATATATCAAAATCATTTTTTTTTACAAAAATGACCAGTGGAAAATATGAAGCCATTTGAAACCCGGATGGAAATCCAAAGGAATAATAATAATAATAATAATAATAATAATAATAATAATTGGTAGCCTTTCCAATACATTCGGTTCAGTAAATCCTGAATGCAGAGCAGTCGAAAATACAGACGTACCAAATTACTGAGTAATATACCAAGAAGATTCTCACGTTGTTCTTGTTGTCGTTGTTGAACTTTGAACTATCTCGAAGAATATCTCTGCCTCGCAAGACATATTAGGGATACCTGGTGTCACTGATAATGAGTAGCTGGCATCGATGATTGAAACAGTTTCTTTTGGAAGGAAAGTGTTTTATCTCTAATCTACATCTAACAGATGAGATATGGCAATCATTCCTTGCCGAAAAGTCTTCGAGTCGCAATAGATCATATATCTCAGATAGCAGAAGCAGCAGCAGCAGAAGCAACGAAAAGGAGAGCAACAATAACAACAACGACAGCTACAACATCAACAACAACAGCAACAACAACAGCAGCAACAACAACAACAGCAGCAACAACAACAACAGCAGCAACAACAATAATAGTAATAATAATAATCAAGTGACAAAAAAATTTCGAAAAACTATACCAATGCAAACAACTTGAGATGAAAATAGGAATAGTGTTGAGCTTAAAGACTAAAGAATCTCCTGTTGTGGTTGGAGCTTTGGGTCTGACAAGGAAAGGAACTCAAGAACAAAATCCTGGTGCATCATCTCTCCATGAAATTCAACAATATAGTACTAACAATCACAGCTGGTACCATGCGAAGAACGTTGATCATTTAAGTTATTTTCATATTAGATATCTTTATTTAATTAAGAGGAAACTTCCCAAAAACATAATATTTAATAATAATTTATTATAAAAATAAATGCAGTCCAAAGGGATTTTAAAAATAATAATAATAATAATAATAATAATAATAATAATAATAATAATAATAAATTGACGGGAGAATGCATAAAATCAAAATGGAGCTTATATATCCAGGGATGAGAAAATTTAAATGAAATCAGAATAAATCAAACATGTTCAAACGAACGAAGCTACATTCCCAGATATATGCTCAGTACATGGATATATTAATGAAATATAAGAATGGACGACAAAAACTATAAGATAGACCAAAACATTGGAGTAGAATTTGAAAAACATTAAAATAGATCTATATTTTCCACATTTTGTGGGAGAAAAACAACTGCGTTTTTTTAGAACAATCCATCAGATCATTCTAAGAAACAACGCTTGTGGGCCTAGCACATAAAAAAGCAACCCGCAGAAAAAAAAAAAAACAGTCATATTACTGATGCAAATTTGTTTATTATTTATGTTATTATTTTTAAAACAACTGTGGTCGATACAGAAGTAGAGCTTAAAATTATAATTATTTAAAAAAATAATATTATTCCATTAAGACACAGTATTTACTATGTTTCGAAACTGACCCAAATCATAAAATTTAATTTAAATGTTAAACGTAAAATTTGGAGCAGTTTCATTCTAAGCATCGCTTAAGAATGAAACTCTGCTCCAAATTTTAATTGTAATTTCTGTGTCGCGATGGAATCATATTTTTTTAAAAACATAATTATAATACATACATACACACATATATATAAATATATATATATATATATGTGTGTGTGTGTGTGTGTGTGTGTGTGTGTGTGTGTGTGTGTGTGTGCATGCATATGTGTGTGTATGGAGAGAGAAATAAGAAACGGGAGAGAATTGAGAGAGAGCAGATAGAGAAATAGGATGAGTCAACCATTTCTTCCCTTAATTGCGTATTGCATAAAACAAATAGGAAGGTATTATTACCATCATTATAGGTGAAATTTATTTCTGAATAAACAGTCCCTAATGCCGGCATTTGACACAAAAGGATTGTACAGTATCAATATTTTGAGTATTTGAAGTGAATTTCGATCATGAGACTCAGGTTTATTCACGTATGTATTGATGGATGCAACAGGTATCGACACACCATCATTGACGCTAATTCACAGGACTGATTGGATTATTCTATCAGTTTTTCTCTGGTATATACATACAAATATATAGTATAAAAATGTACATGCCCGCGTAAATACTTGCACGTACGTATGCATATTTATTCCAAAGGTGTTATAAACACAGTACTCAATGTTATGAAACAGAGCTGTAAGCATATATTAGCGAATCTAAATAAAATCCAACGTCGATAACCCGGAGTTTCATGCACTTCATGTAATCTTCAGGTGTCTATGAAAATCTGTGTTTCAGATTAAAGAATGCAGTTCATGCAAGAAATCAAGCAAATTATCTGGCTAATTTTAAATACAAATATTCACCCATAATAAAATCTGAAGTAATAAAACTTTGGATAAAAATAAATTCATTAATTCTTTATAAAAACACATACATAAATAGATAGCTAGATATATAGACACATAGCTAGCGAGATAAATATGTACAAAGTTTGAAATAGATAATGTACAAATGTTGAGAGAGAGAGAGAGAGATGTAAAAAGGTTGAGATAGATAGATATGTACAAAGGTTGAGATATATAGAATTCAAAGGTTGAAATAGATAGATAGATAGATAGATAGATAGATAGATAGATAGATAGATAGATATGTACAAAAGTTGAGTTAGATATGTACAAAGATTGAGCGAGATAGATATCTACAACATTTGAGCTAGATAGATATGTACAAAGGTTGAGATAGATAGATAGATAGATATTTACAAAGGTTGAGATATATAGAATTCAAATGTTGAAATAGATAGATAGATAGATAGATAGATAGATATGTACAAAAGTTGAGCTAGATATGTACAAAGGTTGAGCGAGATAGATATCTACAAAATTTGAGCTATATAGATAGATATGTACAAAGGTTGAGATAGATAGATAGATGGATAGAAAGAAAGAAAGAAAGAAAGAAAGAAAGAAAGAAAGAAAGAATGTAATTCTTATGGTCAGAGATCGAGATAATTTATACTTACTCAAACAGTGTTCAGTTAAATATGACGGAGAAATGTTCATTTATTGGAACAGAAATCAACATCATGGTGCTTACATCAGTTGAAACGACGACCCGGTGAATAAGCAAGTATTTTTTTTTTAATAGCATGAAACAGTTCTCTTTTGTTTGCTTTATTTTGTATGTCCTGGTGCATATGTGTATATAAACGCGCTTGTAAACTCACCTCTATGCATTGGTGATTAATCTAAACCCTGTATATTTATAATTCCCGGGTTCACTTCTCAGTAACTAAATCTTTCTGTCTCTCTCTTTTTATATACATACATACATGCATACATATATATATATATATATATATATATATATATATATATATATATATATATATATATATATATGTGTGTGTGTATCCTCGATGCGGTGATAGAAATTGCGTAAGCATACGGATGGGTAAATGAGAGGATGAAATGGAGTTGAAAAATGAAAGAATGCCTTACACCAGGCAGCAATGACCGTGCGCAGCAAGGCGTATGGACCCTTTTTCCATAAAGAAAGACAATCTAAACAAAAGCACAACTGAATGAATACTCACGCCGTGGCACGCTTGAATCATGAAGGAAGGGAGTGTGTTTTAAGGTCTTGATGATTGAGTCTTTGGATCAAGTGGTGCCGGGGTAGATAGAAATAAGGAAGTCACTTTAGGAGCGAGAAAGAGAGATAAAGAAAGAAAGAAAGAAAAAAACATAATAATGAAAGTTTGCGATATATGAAAATTGTCGTTTCACGAGAAATGTAAAAGGAGTGTAATAGGTTTTGAATAAACGGTAATGGGAACGTGTTCAGTAGAGGAGTAAGATAAAATAATGTCAAGGGTTTAAGTAGAGTCTGGAGACTTCAGGGTCCGTTTGCTTCGGTAGAAAAGAAAAGAATAAGTTAAATCTAAAGGGAAAACTGCAAGGAATATCACGTCAGTTGCATTGCTTTCTGGTTCGTCCGGCCGCGCTGAAGAGATGGATGACGTTGAACGGTCGAAGCATTGAAAGGCTTATAGTAATAAGAAACATTAAGAACGTCAATTTGGCTTCTAATAGAGAGAGAGAGAGAGAGAGAGAGAGAAAGCGAGAGAGAGAAATTTGAGGGATGACATATCGTCTCAAACCCGCATCTACTACTTCGACAAGGCTCGATCCAGGTCAGTAGACGTCTGTAAGTACGAGATCTTGGAGGAAGACGCATTTGCAACACATACTTCATGCTCGAGCAAACCCACTTGAGCAATGGCTAAAACCTTCTGCCCTCGTTAACACAACTTTCACCTCGGCCTACGTTTTTCTATATATTTTTATGCGTACGACAGTTACAGAAATTAAACGCACTTTATGTTTTTCTCATATTTTAAAGTGAGCTTACGCTTATCTTTCTTAGACAGGTGGAACTAGAAATACTTTTCGCCTCCCTCGTTTGATGCCACAAATCGAAAATATTGACCGGCAAAGACGAGTCATTTACATAAATACACACGTCAAATCAGACCCTTATGTGGATGGGCTTACGGTCATATCACATTGAAACGCCGGGGCTTGTACGATCACCGAAGTTAAACAACGTCAATCCTGGTTAGTAACAAAATGAGTAACCGCCTGGGAATACCAGGTGAGGTAAATATGCATATACGGAGTATGTAATGGATGATGGTTCGTACTTTGTAATCAGAGAGCCGAATTCCAATTCCAGTCGGGTACGTTATATTCACTTAAGCACAATGAAGGAATTTACCTCTTTTCACCCCATGTATGGGTTAATTATTGACTTGTATCAATAAATTTTAATTATCTCAAAATATTCTTTCAATCTAAAAAAATATTTTCTCTTTTTAAATATCCTGCAAAATGTTGATAATCCGTAAAAAATCAGTCAAGCAATCAATCTGATGTGGATGTCAGGCTTGATGTCAAACCCCTTCAGAAATGTCTAAACTAATCTGTTATGTATAAACATTTTCTGAGAACAACCTCGAAAATGATTTCAAATGAATATATTATTTAAATCTTAAAGAAAACGATCATTCATCGGACAGTATACAACGGCACTAGAAAATCATAAACGAAATGACTTATCAAATATCAATTGAAAATTGCCAAATGTAGCAAAACAAAAATGCCTAAGATAAAAAAATGATATAATCAGCACATTATCTTTCCACATTTCCAAAAAACAAATAGGAAATTACAATCACAAGGAGAAAAAGCGATAACAGTTATAAAGCTTGCGAAATTTAATTTGATTTTATTTAAAAAAAGAGATTGTATAAAATTTCTACAGATAGAAAACACGAACTGTTCAGTTAGTAAACACTGAAGGTTTCCTGAATGGAAACAGTAATTTTTTTTCCATTACCATTATATTTCTGTTATTTGATAAACACACATATCTGAAAATTACTTCGGTCTGACTTCCCATAGTTTGCGTCACCAAGTTCATATTTTGTTTATTTTTTTCTCTGATATTATAAGTTTTATTATTGTTTAAATTGCTATGTCATCATCAGGATTATAGTGAATTTTTAATCGTCTTATTAAATATTCATTAGAATCAATCCCTACCTCTTGTTTCTTCTTCTTCTTCTTCTTCTTCTTCTTCTTCTATAAGAAAAGGTTACCGCATCCATGGTCTTTAAGGAGATTGGATATTGTTTAAAAGGTAAGTTCTTATTCAGAAACAGCGAGAATTCTTCGTCCATCTAAATATATTGACGTTAAACAGACTTTTATTTTATTTTATTTTTTTCTAATTAAATTTTCGTAACTCTTCATAGATTTATTTAGTTTTTAAAGATCTATTTTGCCCTACGTTTGTTCCTTCATATTTCTGTGCCAGGTACTATTTGATATATATATTATTTTGCAACATATTTACGTAAGTTTGAACGCAGTGTTTTATATATCTAAAACTGTATAATTCCATTTCCATGTTATTTATGTATGTTTTTTATTAGACATCTCTTTTCCAGACATTAAAGATGGGAACAGAAGTTCTTTACATAAAAGCGTTTGAGAATACACAAGTAAAAAATCGTAGCAATTTTTTAAATAATTAAAAAGTATTTAATTTCCTTCATTCAATTCTTCTTCTTGCTGCTTTTGTTGTTGTCACTTATCTTTTTGCTTCTTGCCTTTATTAATATCTTTCATTTATCTAGTCACCATTTTTATAGTAACAGAATTTGATCTGGACATAATGATTCCAGAATCAAAAAGAGAGTAACTTCCTGATTTTACGTAAAATATTGGTAATAATTTTTTTAGAAATTAACACAGCATATTCTGATCATTACTCTGTTTAATTATGAAGTCTTACAGGAAGTTCTTCAATCTGATATGATGAAATGGTCACAATGCCTAATTAGGTGTAACAATACAGACAAAAAAAATTAATTATATGTATAAATATTAAATGTTTTAAGTGCAACTGTTGTATATGAAATGGACTCATCTGTTAAATAGAACATCAATTAAATCAAAATGTTCACATGAGAATATTATCGTTATTAAGATAATAAAAATATAATTTGAAAATAACTTTTCTGTTATGTGAATTTATCTTGTAGAATAACATCCAATCGGTTACATACCTTGATAATGTAGCACTTTAATTTCTTTTTCATAATTAAATTCCAAGCAGGAAAGTTAGTTTTACTTTTTTTCTCTTCGATATTCTAATTATTTCAGTGATAGTTAAGGGAATTGCTTCTCGACTAATGTTATACCTTTGTGCTTAACAACCTATGAAGATTTTTAACTCTCGAATAATATTCCAATATTTTCGATGATAATTTGGTATTTTTGTATGAAAATCTCAATTAACTAACTCCACTAATTCGCTATACTTAAGGTTTAAAATGAAATTTAAAATTTAAAAAGATTTCTTGAAGTTTCTTATTTAACTTTAATTGAAAGCTAAAAGATTCAATCTATTTCCAGGAAGTGAAATAATCAGTAGTGCATTTCAAACAGAAATTATATTTATTGAAGTCAATTCATTTTTTTTTTTGTTGGGGAGGAATAAAAATAACTTGTTAGCGCCCTTTTAGTCATTTGTCATCGCAATGTAATTTTCTTCATTAAAAAAATCTTCCAAAAATTACAATTTTTGGAAACTTTATTTAAAGAATATTAGCTGATTTAAGTATAATTGATCTGATTTGAAACAAATATTATCACTGTAAGTTAAAAATAAGAGAAAAATGTATTTTTAAAACAAATAGTAGTGGTGATTACGTAATTGTCATCGCTCGTCAATCACTTAACACGTGCTGTTAAAGGTGTTGGCAGGTTTATTGTTGTTCTATGTAGACTTTATCTGTTAAAACACAATTTAAGAAGATGACGGATGAACGCTTTTTTTAATATAATTATTCAGTAAACAGTAATATTAAACATGTTGAAAATATTCTCCGCAATCTAGGTATTATTAATTTTAGAAAATATAGTAAAATATCATGTTGATTGTAAATTTACTATAGTTATCAATCTTATATTCTGATGATGCTGTAATTGTCATCAATACTTTCACAATGGGTACGCTAATATAAAACATCTTAGTGCGTGTATATATTTGTATTAAGCATTTCTGTTTTTGATTAGTAAATATAGTCTTCTATTAATGACTTAATAACCTAACCTGATCAAATTTTGAAGAAACTTTAATAGATTGTTGAAACTTTTATATAATTATAATTAAAAAATGAAAACATTTTTTGTAAAAATTGATTATTCATTAATTTTATTCCCTAATACTATAATGTTCTTAATATGTATTATTTATAAAAACAATTAAAAGCTAATCTAATTAAATGATGTTATAGTTATATTGCATTTATATATTACTATTTGGGGCAGGTTTTCGGAAAAAGAGTAACTGTTTGAAAAACATGGATAGTTACACATTTGTGACGTCCCGCAGCCTTCGCTCGCTTCTCGCTGCTTCCTTTGGGTGTCGCCGCTCCAAACGTGACGTCCGCCTGTCTGCGTCAGTCGTGTTGTCCCGTCCTGTGACGACCAACTGGCTTGGTATTGGTCGCGGCACCCAAATGTGATGTTCTAACCCTTTGGTCATTCGGATGGGAATCGGGTTAGATTCGATATCAGCCTCGTCGTTCCCAACTCGCTTCCAACGTCTGGATACCGAAGTAACTGCGTTGATCTCCAGTCCAGCTACCCACGTTGTGAATTGATCTTAGGCAGACGAAATCAATCAGTCGTTGGGGCCGTAATGCAAGTTGAGTTCAAATAAGGGTGGTATCGCACAAATATGTGTAAAATAAAATGAAATAATAACTCAAAAGTTCAAGGTATCAAAAAAAGGATAACAATACTTTATATCTGGTTGTTGGATACATAGGACTGCGTCTATCTCCCGACCCGCTATATGGATTGTGACACGTTGTTTTTGTTAGGTGTTTTTTAACATCTTAAGTTGTCTGTTCTTTAAGAAACTGGTTCTTGGTGTGTCTTCAGGCGATAGTCGTAAAACATGTGTTGGTGGTATGAATCTAAGTCGCTCTTCAAAAATAAATTGTTCTTGGATTGAAGATGAGTTCGGAAGTTGCGCGAATCATACAAGTCAGCTCTGCGAGACCCACTTCAACTGCGCACTGGAGACTGTGGAAAACTGGAATTCCAACCAAACTCAACTGGGAAAAACTGATTTTCGCTTGCTGCGAATTTGCTTATATAGACGCTGACTAAAACCGGGGTGGGCTTTGTTGGGGTTTGAGGTTCCTTGATAATTCCAAATCCACAATCCCCTTCTTTTGTTTTCGGTCAGGAAAAATTTATTATTTCCATTTTTGGAAGTCTTCTCTTACCCCAACCTTCAGAGGGCGTCAACGATTTTCCTACTTCTTAGCAGTAACATCTCATACCTATCCTCTTTAAGGAGTGGTAGCAGGCCTCCCCCTGCATCACATGATCACCTCCGCCTGGCTCTCGTTAACATTCAACTAATGGATGATGAACAGTGTGGGCGTGACCTGACTAGCCATGTTTCTTAAAAAAATATCTTGCTCAAAGAAAAAAAAGAAGTATCTCCTCTTTTTTCTTTTTTTTCTATTTCCTATCTTTCTTATCTTTTATATTCTCTCTACTTCTCTGGCCGCCAACAGAACAATGCGACCCGTAGTGTGATAACCTCAATTCCTATCCCAAGGTCACTTTCATCTGGACTTCTTCAATCATCAGGTAGGTGGTCATCCAGCAAAACACCGCCAACTTTTCCGATAAAATAGTTTCGCTATTATCGCCAGATTCTAACACAACCCAGATCTTGTCCAACGATATCTTTCCCTCGACAAAGACTTAACCTATTTTCTTTGTTTTCTTTTTTTTCAGCTCGTGTGTGGTCAGGGCATTCCCGTGACACAGTTAAATGTTTATCTATTCTGTCCCGGAGTTTAGCTAGCCGATCTGGAATTTGTCAATTAGATTTTCGCCAGCACCAAGTGGTTGTTATCTATTCCCGATAATATGAGTCCGCCACCACGACACAGTTAATTTTTATCTATTTAGAATTTTCGACAATGGCAATGAAACCTTTCACCATTTGTTACTATCAAAATTTCATTTCTTTCTCTTCTTCCTTTTCTTTGCTTCCCTAAATGGTGTCACACATTTCAAGGAGTCCAGATTTTAACTAATAAAACAAAGTTTGTGATCAGACTTTAACTTCTCGAAATTTCATGAAATTAAGTAAATGTGGTAGGAGTAACAGTCGGAAAAATATTTTTAATAAATTTTCTAAAATTAATAATTTCAAAACTAATTTCATTTATTTAAGAATATGTGCTGAAAGGTTTATTTAATTCGACAATTACTTGATTTTTTTCCAAAATTTCCAAATAAGTATTGAAAACAAAAAGCACTTGTTAGACAGGATTAGAAGTTGTTTTGTTTTTTAAAAAAAATGATTAAAAATTACTTTAGTCTTTCTTAATAATAACAGAAACATTTTGACTATAAAACTTCCTTTTTATTAAGTTTGTGAACTTTTTTCATCATGCTATGCTTTTACGTTTTTTCAGCGAAAGATTAGAGGTACCAGTTCTCAATTAAGTCTTAATCCATAGAAATTACTTATTTATCTATATACATAAATTTGATGAATATTTTTTAGTTAATAATTCTGAATTTTCCATTTAAATTATTGTTATCATGTTGTTGATGGGAGTGTTAACGTTCTTATCATCTATTGCTAAAATGCACAATGACAAAATATTAAACAATTAAAGGAATGATTCAAAACAAATTCTTCCTAGTAGAACGCAAAAGAAGTAACAAAATGTACAAAACACATTGTTCCTAAATCGACGTATATAAGATAAAATATTTACAAAAACAAACAAACAAAAAGACAAAAAAAACAATGAAAGATAAAATAATCATAGACAATCACGACAGATAAATAAGAAATACAAGAAAATTTGATGAGAATAATAGAAAAGTGAGAAAGAGAAAAAAGACACAAAACAAAAAACACACACACACACACACACACACACACATATATATATATATATATATATATATATATATATATATATGTATGTATGTATGTACGTATGTATTGCAGAACGAAAGTAATTGTTTTCATTAAAAAAAATCACGGACATATCTGAAAAGTTAATCGCCAATCGCGAGAAAAAGAGAAAATGATCATAAGCAGAATACAATCCAATAAACTGACAAGTCAACAAGGTCCCTGATTCTCTAATCCGACCTGGGGCCGTCGTTTTGATTCTGTCCAGCATTTACAAGTGTCAGAGAGAAGTGCTGAATTATTCAAAAGGGAAATAGTGTTTTTTAATAGCTTATATTCAAAGGCGAATAAAACGCACTTAACAAGACGAACTCGAAGCAGAAATATATAATTGACTTGACGTATGAATATTTTAGTCACGTCTCGCTTATCGACACAGCATGCTATGGTCGATCCGCCATTTTGATTTTGCAACGAGTGTGATTTCATAAACGTATTTCTAAACGAATAATTATTACCATTTGTAACAGCATACATACGCGCGCACACACACACACACACTCACACATACACACACATATATATGCGTGTATGTGTGTTTGTGTATTTAAAACAATAGACATACAGACACACTCAATTACACTGACACACACAAACAGACATATATATGAGTGTATGTGTGTTTGTGTATTTAAAACAATAGACACACACACACACACATATATATATATATATATATATATATATATATATATATATAAAAAGTGAACATTGACCTCAACACTTAGAGGCGACATGCTAGGCGTCCTGACAATTGCGTCTAGAATGAAACAGCCTGTCGCCTCTAAGTGTTGACTTCAATGTTCAAATTAAAATTGTATTTACATACGCTCTATCTTTGATATTGAGCACTTTATCCCATAAATATAGCACACTTTAAAACTATATTTTCATCATATATATATATATATATATATATATATATATATATATATATATATATATATATATATATTCAATTTGTGTACGTGTATTGTTTTTAAATTTATCATAATTATAGGGAAAATGCCTGAGATTACAGAGTGCGTATGAAAATCATTAGTTATATACAGCGAGAAGAAATGGAGAACGGAATCCACACTGTATGGGAACCATCCATTTCACACACCAAGCGATCTGTTGTTTATGTCTCTATTCCTTTTCTGACTCGGATTGAGGAATCGCAGAGCCGAGTTCGAATTCCACTCGAATCCATTACATTCACTTATGTGCTAATACTCTTGGGAAAGTTATGAATCCTCTGCTTCTCCCCCAGCTATGGGTAAATAGCAAGGCAGACCGGGTTCTATAGCCTTTTTGGCAACCTGTCTACCGCAGAAAGAAATGACAACCTACTTCGAGAAACATTCTGCTTTGTCAGTCATGTATCAGAAGATACATGATTGTCTAAGCGTGTATCAGTCATGGCACATAAATGACTGATTCCATTCGAGGACTGTATATTAGCAACTGAGTAATTAATGAAGCAATAGCATTCGTAAAAGGCAACGCGCCTTTTATATTTCTTATATTTAGTGCAAATTTATTTAGTGTAAATGCGTTATCATCATAGCTCCTTTTCTTATTTTATTCATAATTTTAATTATATTCTGCCTTTATTCATTTATTATGTAGACGTTCTTCATTCCTGAATGTTACTATATAAATAAGAATTTGGTAAGGGTTCAAATTGCTCTGGAACTGAAATTATTTTTAGTTTCATCTCTCGGCAAATATTAAGTTGATTTAAAGAGTTTTTTGTAAGTGTTTTTATTATTTTCTGTTATTTTTGGTGTATTTTAGTTAATGTTTTTTTTAAGTTCCATATATCTTTTGAAAGACTTGAGTTATTTACATTTTTTATTAAATGATATTTGTATGAGTAGTTTCTGTGATTTTAGGGGCTCAGTTTTAATCCGATATATATTATTTTTTTTTTACTAGGTTTCGTTTGTGTTACAGTGACTTACATTAGCTTGTAAGCCCTTATCAATCATG
Organism: Acanthosepion pharaonis; assembly: GCA_903632075.3. Classification (NCBI taxonomy): domain Eukaryota; kingdom Metazoa; phylum Mollusca; class Cephalopoda; order Sepiida; family Sepiidae; genus Acanthosepion; species Acanthosepion pharaonis. Next base: position 557,947 of record CAHIKZ030002258.1, read on the forward strand.
CCCATAAATGACCCATATCATCAACCTTGAATAAATAATTATATAGATATATTTTCTGCATTTATAGTTTCTATCTGAAATACACCAGAATTGATTAATTAATAGAAATCGTAAATTTAATTATTAAACTTTCAATTAAAGCTAAAATGAAATCTTCAAGAATGTTTTTTTCTTTGTAAAAAAATCATTTTAAACTTCAATATAGAAAATTTATGCCGAAATAGTGGAGGTACTTAATGTAGAAACTATATACATTTGATTGTCAAATTTAATTTCAAATTTTTAAATTTTCTTAAAACGGCCATTTTCTTAATTTTAAGAAATTTGTAAACAAACACAAATTTATCGATTTTTAAAATATTTTAAAAAATTTTGACACGTTATTTTAGTAAAAAAAAAAAAATTTAAAGTTAAAGTAATCTGATTTGAAAGAAATCTTTCTTACTTATAGCACAAAAAAAAATAATATACAATCAATTATTAACGAGCGGTCCTGTTCATCTGATCAAACTATTGATGGATTGTTGAATGACGAACCGATGACAGCTACTACTGGTGACCATAAATGACATAATTTTTTAAGTCTGAGTTTTTAAAAAAAAATTATTCTATTTGAGTATGACACACACTAATGGAAATACAATACATAAAATAAAATTATTTAGTGAAATAGTAAATGAAAAAAAGAAAAAATAATTTAAAATTTAAAGTTTACACTTTTAACGGAAAATACCTGTAAGAAACGAAATGTTTTGAAAAGGCCACATAAAGGGACAAAACCCTTAGATCACGTGACCTTGTTATAATAATGGTAATTTCTGTATATCATACATGGAAATAAGGAATGTATTAAGTAAAAAAATACAACATAAAATATTATTTTTAAAAAAGGTAGCGCAACTAAATTTATTAAACTTAGCAATTTTGGACTCGTAATTTTTTTTTCTACTTCATTACTACATAATATTGAGGAGCTCTCCTAATACAGAGCTTTTACACGATGTTAAACTATTATAAATTATTATAATTAAAATTTCTTAAAAACGAAAAATTCTTGTAAAAATTAATTATTCATCAGAAAAAGTATTTCTTCAGACAATAATGTCTTAATATTACTTATTTACAAAAGCAATTAAAAGCTTTTCGAATTAAGTAATATCATAGTTTCATTGGATTCATTATTTTTCAATTCAGACAAGATTTTCAGTTGAGTAGCTCAAATTTGTAAAAAAAACGTAGGTTATTTACCATTTCCAAAGACTCCTTCTTTTAACAAAAAAATAAAATTGAGGAGCCAAAAAGGTTTGGGGCGAAATTTCATGAAATTAACTAAGTGGGGGTAACATATTTAAAAAAAAAATTTCTTACTAAAATTTTCTAAAAACAAAATATTTCAAAAATAATTTCATTCATTTGTGAATAAGTCCTGAAAATCTCATTAAGATCGGACAATTATTTTATTTTTACAAGAATTTCCAAATCAATATGTTTTCAACGGGAAAAAAAAACGCAAAAAAACTATGTTATTTTAAACGTCACCGCGATGACGTAAACAAAGACGACTTTAACCAAAATTTCGAACGTGTTAGAAAATATTAAAAAATTTCAAAAAATAATTAAAAAATACTTTTTTCTTTCATCTTAATAAAAATATAAGCATTTTGACAATATTACTTTATTTTCTTTAAGTTTGTGGCATTTTTCATTTACGCTATGCTGTTTTTCCGCGAAAACAGTGGACATACTTACTGTACATAATACCTCATCTCAGAAATATAGAAAGATATATTTTCTATTTATCATTCTGCATTGGTAAAACTCATTGAAATTCGACTTTACTACAACTTCATAATCTTCGAGGCAGTAATAATAGGTATACTAGTCACTATCCTATTCTACTCTTTTGTCAAATTCTCTGGAGGGTTCAGGGTAGTTATGGCTCTCTATAGTCGTTCGAAATTATTTTGTGATTTGTAATATAGTGAATACTTCTATCTGATTCAGTCAGTTTGTCATCGCCTGAATGTGGCTTCCCTCTGTCTTTTCTAGAATTATTCTCATGGCAACTTCTCTGACAAGCTTTTTTCCGGCCACGTGCCCCGACTATATGAATTTAAGGCTGCTACTGGATCTGGATCTGCGATAAAATCTGCATTCCGTCTATTTAAAATAGCTATAACGACTGAATGCAGACTGTATCGCAGTTAGAATCAGTTTGTCTTTTTAATTTTCCCCTGAAGATGATCGTAGAAAAGGTCGAAACTATTTGGATTAAAAAAGATGAAATTGTTGAATTTAATCTTAACGAAGATGATTAGACAACTGGAAATGATCAGTATAAAAATAAGTAGACACAATAGGTGTGTATCATTTGATGAAATACACACACACACACACACACACACACATATTATATATATATAGATATATATGTATTTGTATATATTTTTCTTTGTTAGTTTATTTTTATTTTCATAAAATATTTTTGCATTTATTTGTTTTCTATTTACTTGTTTGATTTTCCAGGGTTACAGTTTTCATTAATTGTTTGGTAATCTTAACGTCAAGATGATGATTAGACAACTGGAAATGATCAGTATAAATATAATTACACACAAAGGTGTGTGTATCATTTAAATATATATATATATATATATATATATATATATATATATATATATATATATGTACGTATTTGAATATAATTTGTCAGTTTGTTTTTAATTTCATAAAGTATTCTTGCATTTATTTGTCATCTATTTAATTGTTTGATTTTCCATTGTTCGTTTATTTTTATTAATTCATTTGCAAATATTTTATATTATATCCACCGATTTCGGAGATCAAAACACAGTCCGTTTTATTATTTACAAGGATTTTAATGAAGGTTTTTGCTTATCCTTAACAGGATATCACTTAATGTGAACAGGCCCGTATAAATTGCAACAATGTTTTATGAATGAACCCACATGAAACTGGCTACATGAATATGTTTGGTTAACACAATATTCACTGCAACCGAATATATTTATTTATTTTATTTTTCATACTTCATTCAGATCTGTTGTTTTAAATTGCACATTACATTCAGCATTTTATTTCATTGCGTCCCAGTGATTTTTGTTTTAATATTGTTTTTTTATCCTCCAGTCATGATGAACAGTTGTACTTTCAATAAGGATGATTGCTTTGAACTGGTGCCGAGTCTCACCCAAATCTTAAGCGGAACACGTATATGTGACACATCTCTAAAGTTACTGGGCAAAAGGTCATGCTGCTCTACGAATTACCTGACACCTCCTGATATGCTCTATCGTTACAAAAGACAGACCAGACCAAAAATGTATTATCGTTGCTATATTTGGTTTGTAGCTGCCCAATCCACACTTTCTAGGCTTGACAGCCTTCCATAGCTTATACGCAGCCTTGAAGGCGATGAATTATATTCAGATCTACAGCCCTTTTCCTAAAGTCGCAGCGACTCAAGCCTTTCTATATTTTTTCGTTGTTTTCATGGCAAATGTACAGAAGGGCTAAATTCCTTTGTTGTGCCAGTTCAGGCCTTTACGGTTCCGGGTTGAAGCATCCCCGTTTATCGTAGGCACGACTAATTTCTCGAACGACTCCCAGCAGGATGATAACCTGGTCACTAAAAGCTTAACCTCTTCCAGTCTTGAATCAATCATTATCTATCCTATCTATATTTATAATATGACTTTAAAGATCAAGTTTGAGGCATCAACATTTTCGCTAAGACAGACTATTCCCAAGAATGACTAATTTGTAGAACAGACTCATCAATCATACCTATCATCATATGTTTTCCTTACTTCCTACTCTCAAGTGTATACCAACATAACCCTCTACCTAACGTTTCACTTGGACTTGGGTTAACTTAACAATCGATTATGTGCCATTCGTTTATCTTTCGATACATGACTGACAGATTTTTTTCCCGGCGTATTCTGCCATTTCTTTCTGCGGTAGACCAGTTGCCATCCAAAGCTATAGAACTGGCATGTTTTGCTATTTATTTATTTACCCATAACTGGTGGGAGAAGATGAGGATTCATACCTTTCCCAAGGGTATCAGTACGTAAGAAAACGTAATAGATTTAAATGGAATCCTCACTTGGCTCTCCGATTCCTCAATCCGAGGCATTATTCCACCGTACCTCCTGGGTTAACTTATAGCAAAATATAATATATATTTTCTTTACTGTTAGACTAGTGATCATTCTATTTTGTAATGTTTTGATAGATTGTTTTTAAGCAGTACATACTTTAAAAACCACACAGATAATCACAATGTTTCGGACATCCTTCTCGATCCACGTGTCATGCCTCTTCCGGATGTCAATTTCAGTTAATCCTCTTTAGTAACTCAAACCTCAATTTTTTTGCTCACTTCTGCTGTGGCTACGTATTGAATTCACAAAACTTTTGGTCAACACTATTTACATTAACCGGACTATTGTTCTCATCTTTGTCGCCATATTTATTACAACGTTTCCGGCCTTCTTCGGGTAGTTGAAATGTGGAACTGAACCCTTTATTTCGCTCACGGGGTAGACTGTTCGAGTTCTACGTGCCATGTTTAATGGATGTCAGTTGTCAGTTATCTCCTGTTAATTACCCTCTCCAAGTTCTACACTGCCATAACCGAGTATTGAACTTGTGTTGGAATGTGTCACGAAAAAAAATGATTTCGTCTCTTTCTCTCCTGCTGTCTTAGCGACGGACGCTGTCTCCACTTCTGAGACTGAAAACTACCCTCCTCATTCCAGCCTTTCACATTGAGCTTGGTAACTCACCTATGCAAAACACCAACAAGCAAGCTACCAATCACAGTTCCCGCGCCTGCCCACCTCCACTCACTTTGGGGGTGTCAAGTTGACCGACCAACTCATTACAGAACTAACACACTTTGGGTCCTGTCACTGGATCTAACTGACGCCTTTATCCATAGTGCTATGTAAGTGAAATAATGGGTTCAGCTCGACATTCCAACTACCTGAAGAAAACCGAAGCGTACAACGGCTGAAACGTTGTAATAAATATGGCGACAAAATGAGGATGTTGGGTAGGTTTGTGCTAGTGAGCCAACCAAAATGAGCTGACTCATTTTATAGTCCACCAAGAGAAGGGTTAACCAATCCGAAGCTCAAAATATTCAATCCGACGTGTATAAAGGCAGCCATTTTGTTTTTTCTCCAAAAATATCTTCACTGCCAACCTCCAATATCGAAGACCTGAAGAATTACTGAACAGGTGCTACTTTCTCCGAATATTCACTGCCATCCTCTAATATCGAAGACCTGAAGAATTACAGAACAGCTGCTACTAGTGACATTTGTGTGGTTCCATTGAACACATTACGTACTGCATTGGATTCTATATTCAAAGACTACAGCAAACATGACCAACGGAGGAAAAATAGTCCGAATAATATAAATCGTGTACATAATACCTTATCTCAGAAATATAGACAGATACTTTTATGAAATGGATAAAGTCCAACAATTCTTTTAAAATTAATGTATAAAGATAAAAATGTCTTAAAACAGATACTTTTGGTCAAGTCACTTTTAGATTACTTCATCCAACGCTTTTATCCAATGTGCCATGGGCCCTTGGGGAGTGTACAACGGATATGAAAATGAAGATGAGGACTACACCAGAACAATGTAAATAGTTAAAATACCTCATCTCAGCAATATAGACAGATCACAGCTATAAGTTTACTAAAAGATTTTTCTTAGAATATGCTCTATGGAAATGGAATTGCTTGTAGTATATCTATCAGTCTTCTATGCTGTCAAATGCATTAGGATTCATTTGATGATTAACAAAAAATGAATTAAACACAGAATGTTAATTTACATCTATTTTAAAATTAAGCTTTCAAAATTTCCACAAATATTTAAAGCTAAAACAATAAATAAGTATGGATGAATAATACAGAAAAAACAAGGAAAGACCTCTTAGTAGAAAACATTATGAGTAACAAAAGTTAGGCTGTTCCAAATATTCCAAATAAAATTTGAATTGAAAATTAATGATGATTTCTTGCTTGACAACTGGAATGCTATCTTACATTTAATATGCAGTAATGTTTTATTGTTATACAGAGTAGCGTTTTCAGTTATGGCAGATGTTCTTTTGTAATATTTTATACGTTAAAGATAGCCTACTTTAAACATTATGTGATTAGATACATTAAAAAGCATTTAATTGAATATGCACTGCCGTAATGGAAATTCGTCTAATATGCTTTTGATGTTAATATATAGCAATTACATGTTATTTGAAATTTGTATTTTCCATTATTATGATTGGGTTTACAAGACGAACTTCTTTATCTCTGTCTGTACTTTGTAAACTCCTGCGTATATGGCATGTTTGTTTATCCATTATTCTACGTTCAATTAAACTGGGTTTTTTAAAATAAAAAAATTTTGTCGACAGATATTTTGAAGATGGATGAGTTATGTCAAAATCATGGAGACAACCGGAAGCTACATGTCATTCGGATCCGTGATTCCCCGATGCTATCGATTTTATTTATGTAAACGCTGTCTTTCAAAAAGATGCCTATCAGGAATTTTTATATCTCATGGTGAAATTATTTAGCATTGCAACATACTCTGCATGACAGTAACAATTGCATCTGATTGAAGTAATAGTTTACCAAATATATTATTTGGTGGAATGAAGTATAGAGATGAAGAAAAAAAAGCAAACAAAGGCAAGCATTAATTTCTTTGAGTTAACAAATCACATACATGTGTGTCACGGGGAGAGAAATAAATGATGAAAAGGTATGAAAGAGAAGTTGTAAATGTTTCTGTATCAATCGGGTGTCAAAGAAGAAACTCCGCGGTTTGACAAACAGCATTATATATTGGGGGATATATCTAGGAAAAATATTACAACGCGAATAGGCCAACATTTTTGTTATGTGAGTGTATGTATGTATGTGTCCTATTTGCAAAAAGATAATTGGAATATAATGAAAGAGGGAAATCTGCCATTTTTAAGTGAATAAACATAATTTTCACAGTCATATAGTACAGAATGGAAAGAAATTGTCACTATATAAAAGGAACACAAAAATGGAAACAATTATTGCAATAGTTGACAAGAAAAAATTAAGAATAATAGAGTAAAGAAAAATGAGAATTTAAACATCCTACAGAATGACTTTACTAGTAATTGCCCTATATATATATATATATATATATATATATATATATATATATATATATATATGTATATATACAGTATTTATATTAGTCGGACTATTGTCCTCATCTTTGTCGTCATATTTGTCACAACGTTTCGGCCGTTGTACGCTCCGGCCTTCTTCAGGTGGTTGGAATTTCGAACTGAACTTCGATCACTTGCGTAGACTGTTCTAGTTCCACGTGCAATGTTTGATGGATATCAGTTATCAGTTATCTCCTGCTAATTTTCCCTTAACCGGGTATTCAACTCACACTCTTTGGGTCTGTCACTGGGTCTGTCACTGGACACTAACAATTGCATCTGGATCTAACCAACGCCTTTATCCACTGTGCCATGTGTCCTTGAGAACATCTGGGTGTGAATTTCTGGGTATTATAAACCTATTGTTTTCAGCAACTTTTTTTTTACCAGTGCTCATATTGCAATTTTGCTGTTATCATCACATGTTTTTACCAGAGCTCATATTGCAACTTTGTTATCATTGCTTTTCTCTGGCACTCCTTATTGCTGGTTCCCATATTGTATTTATTTCTATGCTTGGTGGGCTCAGAAGATTTTTGTGGCCTAGCATATGTGCTGATTCCTTAAGTTTACGAATTTTCCAATGGTGTTTCCTGTCTATGATCTCAACATGATAGAAAGTGTTTAAAAACTGTCCAAATTTTATGTCCTTAACTTCACCTACTAACTGAGTCAAAAGAATAAACCCCCATTCTTAGACCTCCTCGTTGAATACAGTAACAACACTTTCACCACATCATTAAATAAAAAGCCCATTGGCAAAAACTCCTCCCAACTTAATTTTAAGAGTGAATGCCTACTTAGATAAAAAAGCAGATATATAAAAACAAATCCTATAGAAAAAACACACGCATTCACTTTCTCGTCTAATTTTATTTAAAGAAAACAATGCAAAAGATCCACTAGTTAAAATTGGTTATCTTGTCTTATCGACCACCAGATTAGATTATTTCTTTCAATAGTAACTAATAACGATACGGAACACACAGGAAAAAAAGCAATAATATTAACTTCTTCCACAAAAACCAAATACACGCCAACTACAAGCAATTCGAATCTACACTTTGAAATATCATAAAGAAATACACTACCCCAGTCGACCACAAGAAGATGAAATTAATTATCTATTAGAAAATAATTTAATACAGCTAACCTCATCATCGAAAATAACAAGACTTCTCCAAAATCAAAACTACAAAAGACCAACATTATATACGAGTTCAAATGTTCTTTAATAAACTACGTTTCTGACCAAACTCATGAATAATTACTTCAGTCACACTAGTACACGTCTATCCAAACGACTTACGTTACACCTATCCGACCACAACTCCATTAGAACTCATTTAAACACAAAGTTACCAGACTCCATCTGAAACATGCTAGTAGAAAATACAAGCGTGATAAACTCATCCATATGTAAAAATGATTAAAAATAATAAAAACACTAATAATAAAGGAGAAAAGGCAACACATTAATAACATTAACTGTGAACATTAACTGTGCTGACCGTGTTTCCAAAACAAAATCTACATATAACTCTAGTTACATATATAAGACAACGCCGAAAGTACCTTGTCAGTCGTTTTTAACGAAATATTACACACACACACACACACACACACACACACACACACACACATATATATATATATATATATATATATATATATATATATATATATATATATATATATCGGTAGATAGATAGGACATTAAATTCAGTCCCCAGCGGCGACAGTCTATTTCATGCTTATACGCAATGGCTAATCTGATGAATGCATATAAGCATGAAACAGACTGTCGCAAATTCAATATTCAATTTCACATTTACATACCCACTATCCCTGATACTTAGCCCTTGAACGCAAAAATATAGCATATCTTTTAGATATATTCCATCATATATATATATATATATATATATATATATATATATATATATATATATATATATATATATATATATATATATATATATATATATATATATATATATATGTATATATATATATATATATATATATATAGAAAGAGAGAGAGAGAGATAGAAAGAGAGAGAGAGAGAGCAAGTATTCAACAAAACATGTTTGATTCAAAAGAAGCGATATGTCTGTTTTATTAATTTTTTTCTAATTTTCGCATAAGACTTTAACCATTGAGCTCGAAGTATTCGATAAACTGCCTGCAGTCCATATTTTGTCATTTTTATTCAAGTGCTTCGACTATCGCAGTCATTATCAAGAACAAATACGGTATAATGTGTCATAAGTAGAATTCCTTTTTCTGCATCCTGGTATTCTTTAGCAATTAAAACATTTGAAATGATCTAGCGTGACGTCATATTTTCCAGTTATTTTAAACAAGGGCGCATGAATTCGAATTTTTATTTTATTTATTTATTATATTCTTTTTATTTCATTCCTATTACAAATACAATATACGCGCACATTTATTTCTCATACGCACTTTCAAGATAACATTTTATGTGATGAATTATATTTTATTTAATATAGGCTGTTTATTTTGTATAATAAATATTACCTTCCATTATTTTTCCTAGCTACCCAAAATGTTTCGTCTTAATAGAACATTTGACTGGTTTTAGTTCAAGGACACTCGTAAAATTACCTCTGAGAAAGATCCGTATTCATCACCTCCCTCCAGTCATATGTTAAGTAGCAAGACAAACTGACTACTCTAGTATGACAAACAAGTCAAAGAGAAGGATTTCAAATCCTTATGAAAGCTGTTTGTTGAATACTTAACATAGTGTTCACCAGTTCTCAATTATATGAATCCACGAAAATTGTGACTGATTCTAAACAACCATTCATCGCTTGAATCAAACCTAATTTAATCGAATCCTATCCTACTGCGTTTTTATTTTAAGAAGAGAATTGTTAGGCGCGCGCGTGTGTATGTGTGGCACCGTACAATGCCTGAGAAGTTTCTATAAGTAATTTCATGCTAAAATATGTTCCATTTTTGTTAGCAACACTACAAATTTAAATGCAGTACTGGATTGGCAGGTTAGCTTGATCATTTTACATTTTAAATACCTACATGTAGCCGTAATTTCTATGCTAATAGTTTCTTCTTCCGCACTTTTCACTTGCGAACTCTCTTCCGGGTTCTTGCTTTTCAGTCAACATTGAACTTCAGAACTGAAATGCAGTAACAATCGTCATCATCTTAATTCATTTGTTATCTCCTCTTCTTAATAATGTTCTTTCTTAAATTCTTTCACATTAGGCCCGAGCAGTAAACATATCGATGTCCACCTTGGAATATCAGATGCGTTACGCTTGGGTGTGCGAGTGGTGTAGTAGATAACAGTACAGAATAAGAAATCGAAGAGCCAAGTTCCAATTACAATCGAGTTTGTTATAGTCATTTCTGCGCAAATGCCCTTAGGAAAGGTATGAATCGCTCTCTTCAACCGCCAGCTATTGGTCTAATTCTTAGGAATTGTATTAGTAAATCATTATTATCTCAAAAAATTCTTGCAATCTAAAAATATTGTATGTCGTTAAATAACATGCAAATTTTTACATAATCTTTAAAGGATTGATAAGTCGTAAAAAATCTGCCACACTCATTAGCCCACTGCCTCTGATTGGCTTGATTAAAAAGAATAGCATAAATGCCGTAATAATACTCAAAATTTTCCACAAATATAAGATGAATGGTTAGTGACACGTACTATGCATCAGAACAAAATATTTTATTTTGGAGTCAAGTATATTTGATATGCCATGACAGTCTATAAATTATATATATGATTTAAACAAACTGATGTAAGCAATGTAATCAAACTAAACTTGGCCTAAATACTTTGTGCACTCTGTGCTTGCAAAACATAAGGTAAATCGTTTTCATTATTATTTCAAGTGAAACGAATCAGATAAAAAAATTAGGCATATCAAATTTAGATTTAATTGATCATTTAAAATTATAGAAAGGCAGGTGTATTATAAAACTGAGAAATTTCATATTACAAATTTAGAAGTGGGTATTATACATGAATAATTTAAGCTTATATATACGGGCATGCTGATATGTTTCTGACTAGATCTACTTAACAAAATTTGTCTAAATATCATTTTTGCTCAAACTTAGAATATTTTCAGCATCCGTATATATATATATATATATATATATATATATATATATATATATATATATATATATATATATATATCAGTTAGGTGTCAGTTAGATCCAGTGACAGGACCCAGCATATTTCCATTGGGAATATGTTTCGTTGAATAATTTAAACATCTTCTGTCTACTTATTTTCGATATGATCCTTTCATATTCACGGATAATATTTTTGGTATCGTTATTGAAAGACGAGAGAAAATCGCCGTGTTGGTACATATTTCTTTTATTCTGAGTACTTTCGACATAGTACAATGTCATAATCAGGGTATTATTTATTGCAAAACAAATATTGTAGATTACATTATTGTCAAAGACAAAATTGCTTTGTTCATCTGAAAATTATATTTCTTACTTGTGGATTGAAGAGGTAACTAAGTATGGTTGTGGAAAGGGGAGGTTACTAAGTATGGGTGTGGAAAGGGGAGGTAACTAACACACATATATATCTGTAGTGTTAATTTGAAATACAGTTTTTGAAGACAAAATTGCTGGTTTTAGAGTGAAGACAGTGACAGAGCATTAACAACTTTAATGTTAAAATGTGTTTTTTTAATAAACTCATGTTTACTTAGGAGTTTCGTGGCTATATCAGTATAACCACTCGTCGGGAATGAGTTAATCTACTCTTAGAGAAAGATTCTGTGAGAGAGTTATTTAGAGAAACAGATACTGCTATATATATATATATATATATATATATATATATATATATATATATATATATATATAGTTATAGTTATAGTTATCCACAGACAGAATGTTTCCGACTGATTTGATACCGCACGGCAAAGGAAGGGAATTTTAATGTTTTTCTCTATAGGAAAATACGCCAGCGACTTGGAGATCTCAATTCAATTTTCTTGAAGTGTAATGCTTAATAGCAGTACGAACCGCAATTTTTTTGTTTGTTTTTTTAAACCCTTTCACCAGAGAGCTAAACCGGATTTCCGTGAGCATATATAGTCATCCACAGACAGACTGTTTCGCTGTATCACAGCTCATCAGTGTGGTTAGATTGTTTCAAGCCGTGATCGAAACCCGGTAAAACGGGTAAAGTGTACATTAGGTTTAATCTTACGAAATGGATGAAGAAATGAAATATATTTTAAAATATTTAAATGCAAAATATCGAATAATTTATTTTATAAATATCAACTACTGTAATATATATATATATATATATATATATATATATATATATATATATATATATATATATATATATATATATATAAGCAAATATATGGATATAGATCCGACAGTATGAAGAAAATATATACGGAAAAAACAAAACAAAACTCCTTATATACAATTATGCAGTTTTTAATGTCCGACGTTGACATATTAACATTAAAACTGCATATTTGTATATAAGGATTTTTTTTGTTTTTTCCATATATATTTTTTTTTTCATATATATATATATATATATATATATATATATATATATATATATATATATATATATATAGTGTATGTGTGTGTGAGATGGGTAAATTATTGCAACTTTATATTTTTTTTTTTCATGCATATCCGATCTTTGCTTTTGATTTTGTTGACAGCGTAGTAGGGTGTATTGGGCAGTGCTGTGAGAAAAAACCCATCATGAAGAAATTCACTCCACGAGATACTTGGAAATGGCATGCTGTATTGCTCGTGTCCAACTGACCCTACTATACCCTACAGTCGACTAAATAAATACAAAAACACCCAACGAGTATGGGTTAAATTAAAAATAACATATGACGACAATTTACCCATCGCAAGCGCTCTCCCTCTCCCTCCCCGCGTCTCTCTGTATGGTGGGAGCTTGCAGGCAATATAATTATATACAAATGATATGCGAAATATAAGCGTATGAATTTGTATATATATGTATATCGTGTCTGTATAATCGTGCGTGCTAAGTGAGACGAATGCCTGGCAGATACAGGCAGACTGAGAAACAGTGTGTGGAAAAACATTCCAAATATTTTAGTTGATTTTTATATTCTATTTCATGACGGCGTGACAGTCATCAGCACCTAGATTTAATTTTGTTGACAGAGTTCAAATTCAGGTTTAAGCTGTTGATGTCCAAATTTTAACCATTTGAACTTTGACCTCCTAATGAGTACAGTATATGTCTACTTTCACACAATCCTTTCACACCGCCCTCCCGGCTTCAAAGGGTTAATAATTCTTTTGCGAAAAGGATGAATTCATCTTATCTGAAATACCCACAAACTACTACTAATGACTGAATATATCGTCACATTTGCAGCAATACATTGGAAAAAGAAAATAGATAGTGTTTACTTGAACAATACGGATGTGCAGATGGTGCTTATAGAACCCGTGCCTTATTGACCACGCCTTTCTTGTGGGATCTCCCTCCCACACCCCAGGCTCATCCACCTCTAACTTGACCATCCGATTCCACGCAGGGGTCTCCCTCCTTCCCCCTTTCTTCCGACCGCTCGACCTAGCTCTTGCTTCTTCCCACACCTTTTTACCTTCTCCCAAACTCCCTGTCTCTCTTTGGCCAGCGCCACTGCTGCCGATAACCTTAGCGGTCCTTCCTTCAAAACATCGTGACGAATACGCTCGTCACTGGGCGCTTCCACATGCAGATCAGCCAACTGGGCCTGCATGACTGCATTATTTCTCACTACCTCTGAGAAAGCTAATGACGACAGTTTCTCCGCTCGGGCCCCCAATTCTCCAGGGGTTTCGTCCCTCAGCTGCGTCATCTTCAGGTGGGCTCTCATAGCCTCTATCGCCGTCCCCTCTTCAGCGAACTCCCGAGTTAATAATTCTTCCAGTCTTTCCCATGTCAAGTGGGGCTCACTGGCTAAGAGTCCTTTTACGAACTCAGACGCTTTCCCTATCGTGACATCATACGCCAAATATAGGGTTTCTTGGTCTGAGAGTCCGTATATTACGCGGCTTTTATCCATGATTGCCAGCCAATTCCTAAAATCCCTTTTACGACCGTCAAAATCTGGGACCCTCGGTCCACTCAACAATTTTCTTAGGTCTGCCGGCAATACCTGTTCAACACCCTCTTCCTCTATGTCTACCCTATCTGGATCATAGTCAGACATACTTAACACAGCAAAAGAAAAACAATCAGAGCAGCAACAATCGAAATTGGGAGATCAACCGAAAATAACGTGTCCTACATGACAGACGATTTCCAGCTCGTTCTTCTCAGCTTTCGGATTGTCGTACTAGAGTGTCTGGAACCGTATAGTTATAGTTAACCAAAGTCATTTGGTTCCCACTCTAGTCAGTTTCAGTTTGAGTCGAAATTTTTCTGCAACTATTGCGGCAGCGGCTGATCAAGTGTCTTATCCTGGTCTCGGCACCAATTGTGACCAATTGTGACGTCCCCCGGTGTCGCTGCGCCATTCGTGACGTCTGCCTGGCCGCGCCCGCCGTGCTGTCCTAGTCGCGGCGCCAATTGTGACGTCACCCCGTCTGTCTCCGCGCCGTTGCCGTCCTATCCTGTCTTGTGACGACCAATTGACTTGGTATTGGTCGCGGCAACAAATGTGACGTTCTAACCTTTTGCTGATTCGGATGGGAATCTGGTTAAATTCGGTATCAGCCTTGTCGTTCCCAGCTCGCCTCCAACGTCTGGTTACCGAAGTAACTGTTTTGATAACTAGTCTAATCTACCCACGTTGTCATTTGATCTTAGGTAGACGAAATCAATCAGTCACCGTAATGCAAGCTGAGTCCGGACATGGGCAACACCGCACAAGTATATGTAAAAGAAAATAAAGTAATAACTCGAAAAGTTCAAATGTGTTAAAACAGGATAACAATATTTTATATCTGGTTTCTGAATACAGGACTGCATCTTCTTCTCAACCCGCTATATGGATTCGTGACACTTTGTGTTTGTTAGGCGAGTCTTAACATCTTAAGTTGTTTGTTCTTTAAGAAACTGATTCTTGGTGTATCTTCAGGCGATATTCGTAAAACTTCTTTTGGTGGTGCGACTCTAAGTCGTTCTTCAAAAATAAGTTGTTCTTGGTTAGAAGTTGAGGTCGAGAATGCGCGAATATTAAGTCAGCTTTCTGCGAGGCGGGTGCAACTCCAACTGCTCAACTGCCGCAAATCGTTGCGACTCTGCTTATATGGACGCCGACCAAAACCGGGGTGGGCTTGTCGGCGTTTAAGGTCCCTTGATAATTCTAAATCCATAATCCACTTCTTTGTTTTCGGTCAGGAAAATTTATTATTTTCCATTTTTGGAAGTCCTTCCAGATTCTTCCTTTTTCATATGGGTATCTCACCCAATCCCTTCAGGGGGCGTCAACAGGTTTTCCCTCTCTCTCACAGTGGCATCTCACGCCGACCCCTTCAGGGAGGCGTCAACAGGCCTTCCCTTCTTCGTCACATGATTACCTCCGACTAACGCTCACGCCACCATTCAGCCAATGGGCGCTCAGCGGCGTGGGTGTGGCCGGACTAGCCTCGGTTTAAAAATTCTTGCTCAAAGAAAAAAAAAATTATCTTCCTTTTTATTTTTATTTTTCTTTTCTTTCTTTTTCTTCTTCTCGACAACAACCCAATACGACCTGTAGTGTGTTCTCTTAATTTCAATTTTATCCTGAATGTCTCCTGGGATTCCTCACTCGGGACCTTCGCCAAACATATGGGTGGTCAATCGGACGTATTGCGCTACAGCCAATTATTCGTTTCGATAAAATAATTTCCTTATCATAGCCAGCTCCTGACACAAAACAGGTGCCTTTTCCAGACGACATCTCCGTAGATAGCTAATGGCTCAGTCTTTTGTTTTTTTAAATTCTGTAGTTCACCTGACCGACCTGAAATTTTCACCATTCGGTGCGCCGTCATAAATCAAATCAAATCCGACACATCCGCGTCCTTACTTTCCTCGTTAATCAGAATAAAACCTTTAGCACTTTTCTTTGTTAGAAAAAAAAATAACATCGTCTTTTCGTGATCGATTCTTATCACCTAATTTTAATTCTCGCCTTTTTTCTTTTTTTTTTCACGCAACCCTAAATAGTGTCACAGGTGTATTGATAATCAACTCGACAGATCGAATTCCAGTCGAGTTCTTTATGTTCACTTTCGATCAAATAACATTGGGAAATGTATGAACTCCTCTTTTAAATGAGTTAAATATTAGGGCAAACAGGGATCTCCATCCTGTGTGGTCAACCTATCTAGGATTAGATCATTGGATTCAAAACGGTTTGAACTAGTAGCATCTACCTGTGAAAAAACTATTTAATATGGCTGCAAATAAAATACGAGGTCTGATAAAAAAAATATCGGTGTCTGATTAAAAAGAATAATTGTGTAGAATGTGGTAGGTCTTCATACCACAGAGGTTTCATCAGTGACCGTAGCTTGTGCAGCAGTTTTTGACCAAACACAACATTCACCAAGGTCGGGAAACGATCACCTTCCCTAGATTTCGCTCCTTTCGATTTCGCCCTTTTCAAAAATAAAATTGCAATTGAAAATAAAATTTCAAGATGTCGAGGAAATTCAAGAGAATGCTACGAGATAGCTGCTTGCTATCCACTACAAATGACTTCCGCTTCGAAGGAGATTCAAAGTAGATTTGAGATTTATTGTTGTTTTCTTTTTATAGAACCAGTCTCGATACATTTTTTTATCAGTCCTCGTATATCTTATGCTGTTAAGGTTTTGTCAGTCAATCCTGGCTATTTTTCTTAGCATAAAGTTTCGAATTTCAAAATAGAGTAACCGAATACAATAGCAACCAGAATAATAGATGTGTGTACAATTTGATGACACAATTCAAATGAATCAGCCTGTAAGGAATTTCAGTATCTTTCAAAAGTTTGCTTCGACAAACATTCCAACATTTGCTTTGTTGTTTTCTAGTATTTAATTTACACACGGTTACTTTTTTTTACTTTAGGTGCCGAACAATTTAATATTCAGAAAATTCCGGAAAAAAATTGGACTTTATTTTTGACGTCTTTTAAGAAAGAGATAAAGTAAACCAAACTTGTCAGATCTGAAATTAGCGGAGCGCCTTCTTTTTATTGAATTTACGAATTCTAATTTCTATTTTGTGTACCCTCCTCACGACACTTCTGTAAGTGGGGATATAAAAGGCTCGTAAGAGCATTCGAAAAAAAAATAATAGAATTATTTTGCATAGAACTCGGTTTTAAAGAGTTCTGTGTTTATTTTTAAGACATTCGTGACATCCGTAAATATCCTCCAGGCCCCGTTCAGTTATTTTGTCTGTTCCTTATTTTAGTAAAAATAAACATGCACTAAAGGAGCAAAATGAGGATGTAATGAAAGGTTAAAAATACAAAGCAAGAATAGGAATTAAAGACGGGTAGTAATGTATTAGATAATATTAAAGTAAAACGATATAGTACTAAGGAAAAAAAATGTATGTATGTTCGTCCCAATCACTGAAGTAGATGAATGAATCAGAGAAAATGAAAAAAAAAAAAAAAAGAAACAGATGGAAATTTGACCTGACTAGAAGGAAAGAAAATATTTAATGTGGAAAAAACGAAAGAAAGTCATTGCAGTAATTTACAAAGAATGGAAGAATTAAAAGAAAAACACTACAAAAATAATGAATCAGAGTACACGATAGAAAGATGAAAGTATTTATGTAAGGAAGTGAACATTAGAAAAGTATGAATGCCAAGGAGAGTAATCGGAAAATTGTATCGGTTTTATTGTGCTGATCAGTAGTCAACTTCTGCTTGTCTCTGAGCTTACTATACACTTTATTTCTCTTCTACTTAATATATGGAAATAGATACAATCCTTTTACCAATCCACTACTCTCCCTGAATCGAAGATATATAATACTTTTGGTTGTTCTCGGACTTCTTCTACAAACTATATCCTCATCTTCCCCTTGAGGTTATGCCCTGTTCGTTTTAATGGAGATCATGGATTAATTTCTTCTTCCTTCGTGTCTGATTCACTCCTGCTATCATCCATAGGCTCGTCTTCTATTGTATTATACTGATCTGAAAAACTCATTCTTTCTCCTCTGTTAAGATCTTCTTCCATCAAGAAGTCTGCCTCTTTAATTCTAAGAATTAATTGGTCTGGCACTCTTTCAATTTTTTAAGCCTAGCCTGGGCCTCAAAAGACAGTATCTTACTCTAACAAATTCTGGTCCATCCAAGCGACTTAAACTTCACATTGACGACGCCATAGTAACAATGAAACGTCAGAAACATTTTGTTGTCGAAGACACTCTCTTTTTTCTCTAAAGAAAGGATATGAAAGTTTTCTACGTCTTATAGGTTGGAAGATAACAACTTACTTCGTACATACTACATCATAGAAATAGCATATTCACATTTTATCTATCTGGAAATAGTTCTTGTTTTGGGTTTTTTTTTTTCAGAAATATGATGTGGATTTTAAAACTTACATTTTATATGATATAGATAATATTTTATTTATTAGTTGAAAAGGATATAGAGAATGACAGGACAAACTTTTAACAGATAAAGAAAATATATCAATAATAGAAAAAGTAAAGGAAAAGAAAGATTAAAAAAGCTGGGTGTGGGATTCTAAAGAAGTAAGTCAAAATTATTCCTTTCACTAAAGAGATAATGGCATGAAAATAAACGAACCAAAGACTTTTATCGTTTTATAGAAAAAAAGAAAAACAAAAAAGATTAAAGAAAGAAAAAGGAGAAAGAAAAGAATAAAAATGAAAAAGGAAAAGACAAAAAAGTAAAAGAAAAAAGTAAAAGAAAAAAGAAGAAATGAAGGACAGAAAAGAAAAAGAAAAAAAGAAAAAGAAAAGAAAAAAGTAGAAAAAGAAATGTTTATATTAAAATGCGTCAGCTATTCGAATACAACTATCAATAAAAACACATGATTTCGAATATTTATTCTTCTACGATAGCATCGAGTCAAGTCGAACTTTTGGCGCAACAAGTTCTTTCTATCCATTACCGAACTGAAATTAACACGAGTATCAAGAAAAAAAGTGTAAGTTAATGTAGAAATAAAATAAGAATATGCCGAAGAGTAAACTGCAGTAAGAAAGCAATTTTAAGGATTCAACAATGCCAGAATTTGAAATATAACAGGAAAATAATCAAAATAGAAATAAGACA
>CAHIKZ030002258.1:582500-647500 GCA_903632075.3 Acanthosepion pharaonis
TGTTGCCCCCGCTGTTTATCTCGAGGTTCTCGACAAAATCCAAAGATGGATATGCAATGTAATAGGTCCTGATCCGGCATCTCGACTCTACTTACTTTCTCACAGACGTGATGTGGATTCCCTCTGTCATTTCTACAAATATTGTTATGGCAATTGCTCTGACGAACTATTTTCACCGGTGCCCTAACTGCATGAATTTAAGCGGGCTATTAGTTTGACATCTCGGTCCTAGCATTTTACTGTCGATACAGTTAAATGTAACCGTCTCTTCTACTCCAACATCTTCTCTCACCCTTCGTGAGAGTGGAACTCCCTTCCACTTACTTGCTTCCTTGATAAATTTAATCTTCAAAAATTTAAATATAATATAAATCGGTACCTTATGATGCCTTCATCTTGTTCCCCGTCTTTCTCTTTATACTTTCCTCAAACACCTCGCTTTTTTTCTTACATTCGCACTCTGTAACATCTAGCGGCTCTCCCGCCTTGCTTGTTGCGAAATCCTTAAAAACAAATAAATAAAAAATATGGACCTGTGTCGTGTATGTTAATTTCCTTTTCTAACTGGCAACAACCACTGCGTAACAGGAAAATTCTTAATGAGCTGCCATGTGTAGTTATTTTTATGATTCCATTTTATATCTGGTTTCAATATATTTTCTAATATATTTCTAAATCTGGTATTTCATTTGAATAAATAAGTTAGATTTTAAATTTGATCCTTTTGCTGTTACTGAAGTGATAGCTATGGAAAGTGATTTTTTTTTAATTTGAATTAAATTAAAATCGATATATAACTGGTGACGCAAAGCTTTCCAGCGTGTGGAACGTAAGCGGCGTCCCAAGTTCGATTTTAAGTTGACGAAGCTTATTGATTTCGAAATAATGGTTTCAAGTAACAAAACAATCAATAGCAATCTGCTTCATCCTCAGACACCAGCACTTAATTTCTTGTCACTTGCATGCTTCTTTCTTTTTATGTGCCGAATCCTTTTAGGACGTAGGTGATCATGGCTCTCCCCTTTCCCCGTATCCCTTCTAGCTCTTAATAAGTTTCGTCTCTCTGCCACCTCCCCCAGACCACGTTCTGTCAACCATTTGCTTAATCCCGCCAAGTATGTAATGCGTTGCTTTCCCTTGTCTCTCTTTCCCTCTATTCGACCTGTGAGTATCAGATTCTCCAGGCCCTCCATTCTCATTATGTGTCCCAGAAATTTAGTCTATCTCTTCCAGATGTTAAGTATAAGACTCCTCCTTGCCTGCATCCTCTCTAAAACCTCATCATTGTTTAATTGCTCGGACTATGATATACTTAGCATTCTTCTGTAGAACCATATCTCCATTGCCTCGAGTCTCTTCATCTTTGAGGAGACCGTCCAACATTCGCTACCGTATAGGAGGGCAGATGCCACGTAGCAGCTCAGTACACTTTCATTTGTCACCAGATAAATCCTCCTGTCTAGCAATATTCTGCCCAGATTTTGGAATGCATCCTTGACCATCCCAATGCGTTTACGGATCTCTGTGTTACTCTTGCCGTCCTTTGTCAAAACACACTCCAGATATTTAAACTTCGGCACCTGCTTGATTTTAGCGTCTACGACCTGCGAATCGCATTTCTGGCTCATCCTTTTACTGATGACCATGCATTCTGTCTTCTTGTAGTTACAATATTTAATAAAGAAGAGTGTAGGTGAGTAAGAACAGTGGTAAACCATATCCTCGCATCCACGTTGGTCTCCCGCCAGTAAAATCAAATGTTTTCCTCTCAAAATTAAATTTGAATGAGTTTAAAGACTGAAAGATAAATATAAAACATAGTTTTTCCTAAATCAAGATAAATCTGCATATCTTATAAAGTTAATAAATATTTTAAATCGGATTTTATAATAAAACCAGTTCATTTCCTGTCTTTTATATTTACAAAAATGACGCTTTTTAAAAGTAATTTCTCCACAGGCAAAGCTATATAATGCACTATGATGGAAAGGACTTCGGAGAGAGAAAGTAAGAGAGAGGACAATAAAAGTTTAGGAATCAATAGATATGTTGATTGAGCTTGCATTTATATTTTCTATTTAATATTAAGTATAAAATCATTGATTTAATTCATAAGCTTTAGCCGCCAATTTAGAATACAATCTTTTTTCCCTATGTATAGAATAGAATTATAAACTACATATTTGTAAAGTGAAAATTTCATCTGAAACCAAGAAAATTAAATAAAATACGTAAATTGAACACAGTATATCGAATAAAGAAAGGATCATTTAAACCCAGATACTCTTGGCGTCATGTAAAACTGGCTCTTTCCTTTTTCGTGTATGTCTAAATTATAATTACAAACTAGAATTTTAGAAATGAAAATTCAATAAAATATGTTGAGAATGTTCAAATGTTTCTTCTGAATCTAAGAAAATAAGGAGTTTAAGCGAAATTCTTAGAACATAAGAAAAGAAATTTGTCAGTTTATGCTGACGCTTGGAGAATGTTAATATATATGACGTCTGACTTAACCATAGACTGATAAAATTCAAGTAACGTTAATGACGCTAAGAAAATAGTAAATAGTAAAAGAAAAGAATGAATTCCTGAATTAGTTTATTTCTTTTTGTTTATTCTTTTCTAATTATTCTAAGACTTCGGGTTAACGTTCATTCCTTTCTTTATTTGTTAGCTGATCACATTCTTCCAACAAAATAATTAATATCGCTCTCTGTTATCTCAGTGAAGTTCTAAAGCTTCTCTTCATCATACTTCGTTTCACTTTGTAAATTGCAGAATTTTAGCGGGGTTTTTTTTTTTTTTCTGTAAACGCAGTATTTTATTTCATGAATCTGTTGTTTGTTTTAAAAATCTCGTGTTTGCTTGAGCAGCCAGACGTTTTGCATTTTCGGTTATCAGATTCAATCAAAATCTGCATTTATTGCTGGAAAATATAAAGAAAGGAACTAAACCAAAAAGGTCTACATTAAAGACATATTACATACACATGTATTAGCTCTTTCATATATTGATTAATTTTCCCTGGCGCCCTGGCTACATGAATTTAAGAGTGCTACCGGATTGGCACTAAGGTCCCACCTTTTTACGGTTGAAATAGCCAAATGCAACCGCCACTTCTACTCCAAGTTTCATTAATGCTTTTTACGTAAATACTCTTTGCTTTAGATTCTTAGAGAATCGTTTTAATAGTTTGGTGATGTAATACAATGATTTGACTTTTTTGTTGGTAATATATTATAAGTAGTCCTCGAAGTATTTTCGACGTAAATAATTATGTACTGTTTTTATTTTAATTAGGGTGACATTTTTTAGAATCAAAATTATGGCTTGTTTTGTTCCTGTGCATTATTACAGAGTTTAAAAGTTTAACTAAATGTTTTTTGTTGTTTTTTTTTGTGTTCTTAGATACTTATATTAAATCTCGTGATGTCTTTTCGTCATAAAGGCGTCTAAATTGTAAATGATGTACTTGATAACTACCGGCATTTGAATTGGTTTTGCATTTGTTTTTCTTTCTAATTGTATCTACAATTGTCATGGACGTGGTGGTAAAAGCCCTAATATTAGGGATAATTAAATTATTTAAAAGTGTGTAGAAACAGGGTTAGAGTTTAGGGTTTACATATTGTGTTGTTGTTGTTGTTGCTGTCAGAAGTTTATTTGACGGGTCTAATTGTTGGAGGTGTGGATTTTGATAGTTCATTTTCTAGAGTAGAGGATGAAATCATGTGGGTCGTAGAGAAGTAACTGATTGTTGTAGTTTTATTTTTGAAGAGCTACATTATTACAAAAAATACCTAGAAAGAGAATTAATAAATTATCAAAATACTCTAAACATGAAACATGTTTCTTTATATCATCAACATCAGTAAAAATTTATACTTACATTTGCACATGATGGGTGTGCGAGCAGGAAATCAGAAGTTTCGAGTGTACGATCCTTCTTCAGATACTGATTACGCTCACTCAGTGAAACTGTGACTAATCTCCATTCGATATAATTTCAGAATAAACGACAGCTGCATTATGTGAGTTAAAAAAAGCACAAATATGCTTGAGCTTGTATATGCAACAAAAATTTTATGGATGGGGTTCATACCAGCTTGTGGCTGTTTTCATCACTGAGTGATGACAGACCTAAGAAGGCGGATACTGACCTGCACTGATTTGAAGTTATTTTTACATATATTCATGGAGTCCTATCACTATTAAAAAAAATTGTAAGACTGAATAACAGAGAGCGTTCGTGTATACATACATAGATACATATATATATATATATATATATATATATATATATATATATATATATATATATATATATATATACACATGCATACATACATATATATATATACATACATACATATATATATATATATATATATATATATATATATATATATATATATATATATATATATATATATATATATATATATATATAAAGAATAAAAATACAGATTATGGTATGTTACAAGTATGGTTAAAGGGTTCACTGTCAGTGATAGATCGTTTGTAATTATAAAAAGGATACTGTGATCAACAACAAAGCAACAGTCTGTTTCATGCTTAAACACAATCTTCGGCCATCGGTAGATTGCGTTTAAGCATGAAACAATTTAAGTTTGGCTGTTGGCCTCAGTGTCTATTTACACACAGAACAGGCACAGAAACACACACACAGACACACACACACACACACACACACACACACACACACACACACTCAATATATATATATATATATATATATATATATATATATATATATATATATATATATATATATGTATATATAGGGAAAATGTATTATAAAGTGATAAAAGTTTTTGTGTAACGCATTTTGCCCTTTAGGATGCCATCAGACTACTAAATTTGTCATTTTTACACATGTGTATGAAAGAAGGAAGCTGGGAAATGTTTAATTATTTTTTTAATATCTCAGATTTCACTGAGATTATATTTTTATCACTTTTGTTATTATATATCCTACACTGTGCTAATAGAAGTTCTGCCAGTAATTGTGAAATATTGTAAGAGTCAGGACGCAAATTTACTGTGGATGACGTTGTGACCAAAGCACTCTCTACACATTCTCCTAGTGGTGAATTGCTTACTCCTTTGGTCAGAGTAACATTTGTATCCCAAATGTGTGCTCAGTGTCGTTACGGTGGCTAACCAACGCATGTGATGTATTGTTTTGTAAAATGTCTCTTTCGTGTTAACATAATGTTTTATTTAGATTCCTTCAGGTTTCTCCTACGTATTTTGTGACAATTATTCCAAGCGATAGAGTAAATTCCTCCTTAAAGTCTTAGCTTATTGTTTTCTCCAGTATTGACAAAGTCATTTATTGTTTTAGAAGTAGTAGTTAATCAATCTATGCTGAGTTAAGATAAATGCTTTTCAAATATATATATGATAAAGTTAGTTCGTAGGACAATATATTTATTTCATTCATTAGATTTGTCAGGAGGAGACGTTTTTTTTCTGTTAAGAAAAGAGATGGAAACAAAAATTATCTAAATAAAATATGCTATATTAAAAGAAATTAAATTTAGAATTCTCAGCAGCCCTCATTCGTGCTTATAAGTAGTCGCACCAACATGAAATTTAGTTCCATGAAGTCCTAAACGACGAAACGCAAGACACGAAAGCTTTTTCTAGTTTGTCGTACTGTTTTCTCCAATATTGTTCATTGTATATAAAAATATATACCGTTAATATACACACAATTGCATATATATATATATATACATATATCATGCATATATACATAGAGTATCTGTCTATATTTCTGAGATGAGGTATTATGTACATTAATTACATTATTCCGACTATTGTTCTTATCTTTGTCGCCATATTTTATTATTTACGTAATAAATATGTCAACAAAGATGAAGACAATAGTCCGAATGATGTAAATAATGTATACATACATACATGCATACATACATATCTCTATCTATCTATCTATCTATCTATCTATCTATCTATCTATCTATCTCTCTCTCTCTCTCTCTCTCTCTATATATATATATATATATATATTCAGCAAATTATATTCATGACAAATATTTGCACATTTTAATTATATTTTTAATTAGAATATTTCAAATTTTCTTGTCTCCAATTTTTGGTTTCTTTTATTTCATTTTCCGATACAAATGAATTCCATTGGTTGTTTCTTTCCTTTCAATGGTGTTTTCTTTTTTATATCCTGTCGTTTTACTTTTTCGTTTTCTCAGAAGCATTTTCAAGAAAAGAAATTTCGTTTTGAAATTTCATCAGAAAGTTTTTTTTGTGTGTTTTTAGAGTAATTGTTGCTTAAATCATTTCAAATAGTTCAGCCTTCGAGTAGCATTTATCTTGCAAAATGTGCCGTGATTGAATCATAACGGTGAATAGCTGAAATTTAATTCTACAGCTACAATGGTTTTACCCGATTATTTTCAAAATCACTTGATTTTAAAATTCATTAAGATGGCTTCAGTGGAGCGCATCTAATTTTTATTTAATGTTTTTTTTTTTTTTTTTTATTAATTTTTCTATGATAAATTTAATGCGTGCGCACACTAAGCGCCTTCATAGAGACGCTGTTGAAAGCCCTCTGACAGAAAATGTTTACCCATAAACTGGAACAAATCATATATTCGAGTACTGCAACAGTAACACCATAATTTTCCCGCCTTCGTGGAATTCTTAGCAAGCTGTCAGAGCTACTCTGCATTTCTCACATTGTAATTGATTGTCTCTATCTCTGTGCGTGTTCCTAACTAGTTCTCTGTGTCCCTACACGCAGGCCGCTAATCTGCCACTGGGTGGCATGCCACTAGTGTTTACCACTGGTGGACCGCTCTCGGACCGCCGGCATGTTCGTCAAGGTTAATGTTACCACTGGTTGACCGCGGGCCACTATATTTAGCAACCTCCCCACTAGCGGCTTCCGTGTAGACATAATGCTTTATAAAATAGACGATTATGGCTCTCGATCGTTTTTTTTTATTTGTATTTACCTTAGGCGTTTTTTTCCATAAAGACTTCGCAAGTATTTGTTATAACTTGTAGATACCACCGTTTTCAAAAAATTTTCAAATGTTTTTCATGATTTATTTAATATAAAATACAATTGAGGCACAAGACCTAGAAGCATGGAATGGGTTGAGGCTTCTCGTCACTTACTATCTTATACCTAGCTAATCAGATTCACGACCCGTTCACTCGTTACAATTTGAACATCTCCCACAAGAAATCATCGATCATCATTCAGTCCTCCATATAACATAATACCGCATACACTTAGGAAAATAACAAAACGCATCCCATGACATAAAAAATTAATTAGGATTTAAAATCTGTAATGAGGTGGGGGAAAAGGGTATGAACCCCCAAAAAACAAAAGAAAAACATCTAAACAAATGTACAAAATAAAGATAACTGAAATTGAACACGTCAAACCGTCAAAAAAGATTTAAGAGAAGCCACTGTATTTTGTCTTTATAGAATGAGCCAGAAACAAGTCGAGAACGACACTTACTCGCATTATCTAACTACACAAAAAAGGCTTTATCCTAACCAGGGGAGTGCTCCACAAGTAGCCTCACCATGATGACTTAGGGGAACCTAAAAAAATGAAAATCAAGGCTAGCCCCGTTCACACGAACTAGGCTCACCGTAGTTACCCACCTTGCGCTGAAATCTGTCGCAACCATTCGCCTTCTATCAGTTTTAATCTGTATCTTGTGCTGATACTCAAAAAATCAGATAAGATCCTGATGAGAACAAAGGTCATCTCGCAAGTTTTCCTCCGATCCCGTTGTCCAAATCACCAAATTGTCAAATGTTTTTTCTCTTTTCTTGCATTTACTACGTCAGTATTTGATGCGACTTGTGAGTATTAGATTATCCAGTCTCTCCCTCCTTAGTGTGCGTCTCGAAACAGGTTATGCCCACTGAACCAGATATTGTGACGTTTCGGTACTAACAGGACCCGATTTAGAATAATCTATACGCGCAGTTTTGTTTAAAGTGTACGGAACAAAATTCCTTGGAGGTTACAGAAATGTCGGGAACAAAGACAGACTAATGAAGAAGGCCGTAGAGAACAGAAACCGGAACTGTAATACCTAATATAAGGATGCCTGTCCAAAAAGCAAAATATATAAAAAAATGTTTTTGCGTGTTCGTGTAAACTGACATTTAACTGTCGACTGGACTTTTATTTGATATTTTCCGTGCATCATGCTTAGTCTGTGTAAGTAATATTCGGCCCAAATTATTGTCAAAAGTAATTAAGTTAAAAAATAAGTACATTTTGCATTTAGTTTTAAATTAATAACATTTTTTAAATGTGTCAGTGGAATTATTGGTGTAGTTATGCATATATATTGAGAAAGTCCAAACAATTCATATATGATGTACTATAATATATATATATATATATATATATATATATATATATATATATATATTAGGATATTACACCGACAATATGTAAAATTGCTACGCAATTGCAGTCATGTTTCAATGAATATCAATGTGTTTTATCCGGTGATTGTAAATTACTGGCGAGTGAACGTATGTAATATTTACTTTTTGGAGAGGATATTTTTTCTTACAATCAAACTTGTAGAAGTTCATGTTTTTTTTTGTTTGTTTGTTTCTTGTTTCAACTGTTACACTCATTTTAAGCAACTTGGTGTCATCAGTGACGCACACAAGATTTTATTGGCTACACTAATTATGTTTTGTTACGGAGAGAATCTGTGATTAACATTAAACCAAATTTATTTCAAGTCTGAAATTATTACATGGAGATAAGCCGCAGTGGGAAAGAATGTTCCAAATTGTCAGGTGCGTTATTATTATTATTATTATGATTATGATTTGTAGTAAGAGTAATATTAGTAGTAGTATTTCACATGCATATTAAAAATAAATATATTATACAATACATATACTCGCTCAAAGCGTAAATTCGCACTTGACAAAACCGAAAGGAATTCTTGAATATCATCACATCACAAACATAAGACAAATATTAGTAGAGAATTCCATAATAACATGCACAATTTAAAGGAATAAAATCTTAAAATTCTGAAAAATATCATTATGCAAACAAACAGTCCATATTAAATAAAACAACTTTCACGACAAAAGACTTGACATTAAAATGGGTACGTAATATTTAATAGGCGTATATAATAATACTAATACTACTAATAATAATAATAAGCTATCAAAATACTAGGACCGTGAAATCGAAATCTCAAACATGTGGCACATGGGAACATCAACAATCCCCGTTGTAGTTGGAGCCCTCGGATTGGTGGGAAAATATTCCAGTAGACTAATTGAAGGGATTCCTGGAAACACATGCCTTAAATAAATACAAAAAATTGTTCTCACGAGAAGAGCCCACATCTTACGAACGGCTTTGTCTATTTAAATTTTTTTGGCAGTGGAAAATGTCATGATGCCATTTCTAACCTTAGATCCCAGGGCGGGACCCAGAAAGAAATGAGTACACATCAGAAATCAAAGAAAATTAATAATAATAATAATAATAATAATAATAATCGTTCTCTCCATATATATTTGAGGTATGAGTGCTCTGCAGACATGTCAATCCCTTTTTCTATATCGTCCGGATGTCAGTATTTTGAGTTGGAGCAAATCTGATGGTTTGATCGAATCTTGATGTTAGATCTTAGATCCCGAAAATGAACCAAACGATATTTTTCTAAGTTCTTCATGCCATAATGGAAGACTTTACTCATGTTTCTACGGTCAAAAGTTAGAGTTTCAAAAGAATTACATGGCAGGTTGACAGACTTAGATTTGCAATTTAGTTTGGCTTTCTATCTAGATAGTTGACTACCTGCATACATTACGTGAACCATCAGGAAACTGTCTATAAAACAATACCTTGGGTGTGCGATCCTCTATAACAGTGACTGGGTGTATCCTTAGGATATGTTCAGTTCATCTTAGTTGGGATTGCGTCAGTAATAACCCAGTCCCACAGATGTTGCACTTTGCGAACATCTCCATATTCTAGAGCTTATCATAAAGCGTATAACAACAGAAAGAGAGACGATGTGGTTTGTAGAAAGCACTCCGTTTATGAATGTGCGTGCGATAAGAGTTTTTAAGTATATATATATATATATATATATCGAGTTCGAATTCCACTCCGAATCCATTACATTCACTGACGTGAAAATACCCTAGGGAAAAGTTTTAATCATCTTCTTCTCTCTCCAGCTATGCGTAAATAGCAGGACAGACTGGATGCTATAGCCTTGGGTTTCAACTGGTCTAGAAGGACAACTCTGAATTCAAAACCTGCGAAGGGTCGTTTGGGGACCTTGTGGCACTTAGTGCACCAAGTCTCTGTATTCGGCTCTTCAAAAAAGTGTGGATTGTTCTGCACAAAACCTTCACCACTATAATCAAATCATATGATGTGCTGGTGTCGGGCTATCAGTTTCCTAGGAACTGATCTACTTGGCCCTCATACGTCGAATTCGACGAAAGTTTCGAGTATATATATATATATATATATATATATATATATGTATGTATGTATGTATGTATGTTTCTGTGTGTGTATGTTTGTGTGTAGAGAGAGAGAAAGGTAAAGAGAGATACAGAATTAAAATAGATACAAGAAAAAAATGTTTGTCACGTGGTCGATGGACGAACCTTTCATTCATTATCCCAACTCTAGAATTTCGTAGACTACTCAGAGTTATCAGCTATACATATATATATATATATATATATATATATATAGAGAGAGAGAGAGAGAGAGAGAGAGAGAGAGAGGGAGAGAGAGAGAGGGAGAGAGAAAGAGTGATACAGAAAACCATAGTAAATAAAGAAGATTTTGGCAAATATATTTCAACGTAGGAGATATTTCACTTAATAATATATAAGATATTTTTTAAAATGTATATTTATTTTTGTCATTTCATTTGAATTTTCAGTTCATTTCTTTAATAATTTGTAAAATCTTCGTTCCGCTCTGCGGAGTTTAGGACTTGGTTGTCTTGCATTGATGCACATGTTTTCGATTAGCTTCAAGTAGCTTCGAATTCCATTAAATTCTGCAGCACTGAAGATTCCCAAGAGAAGCTGTGATGGTTAAGACGTCTTCTCCGGAAATGAACTAACTCTTCACTGAATCGAGAGAAAACGAAGTCTTGAAGCAAATGCCTGGTTTATAATATAGGAAATACATTTATTCACAGCGCCATTTATAGAATACTCGCTAAGATATAGACATCCTTAACGTAGTGAACAAATATACGCTTTTTATATTGATAGATATAAGTTACTGATATTGCTGTAAATAAACATGTACGTATTTACGACCAATCAGGCAAGCATTTTAAGCCAGTGTCCGTATTGGGACGAGTACTTCATAGTGAATTTTATTTAATACCTCAGAAAAGGTGTTGATGTGATGATAGCTTGAGATGTGAGAACCACGGGCACCATGTTGTTTTGATTCATGTGTCTATATTGACAAACATGCGATTTCCGACATTGAGAACACTTCTCTCATAAACATAGCTATTTCTTAACACACACGCATACACACACAGATAAACACACACACACATGTGTGTATGAGTGTGTTATACATACAGATTTAATGTATGCTTTATTTATGGATTAAAGTGCTCAATATCAAGGACAGTGTGTATGAAAATATAAAAAATGTACGATTGCATTTAAGCACACAAACGCTCAAATATATATATGTCTGTGTGTATGTGTGTGTATGTTTAAGTATCTATGTATAGATATGTATATGTATATAGGTGTATATATGTGTATGTGTATATGTTTGTATATATATGTGTATGTGTATATGTATAGTTAGATGGATAGACAGATAAATACGTTGTATATTTGTTGAGATGAGTGTGTGTATGTAAATGTATGGAGGTGTGTAAGGTTTTATTGATATATGATTATGTTCCCTTATGTGTTGTCCGTATGCATATGTGTGTAGATGTATATATACGCAGAAGTGGATGTGTATGGATATATATATATATATATATATATATATATATATATATATATATATATATATATATATGTATGTGTATATGTATAGTTAGATGGATAGACAGATAGATACGTTGTATATTTGTTGAGATGAGTGTGTGTATGTAAATGTATGGAGGTGTGTAAGGTTTTATTGATATATGATTATGTTCCCTTATGTATGTCCGTATGCATATGTGTGTAGATGTATATATACGCAGAAGTGGGATGTATGGATATATATATATATATATATATATATATATATATATATATATATATATATATATATATGTGTGTGTGTGTGTGTGTCTACACGCGTATATGTATGCATGTATGTGTAAATATAAATATTCTGTTGTGTATGTGTGTATATACATATGTATTTTTGGGCATAAAAATGTATGTCCTTGCTGGATTAAATATTCGTTATTTTATATATGTTTATATTAAATTTGTAACCTGTAGTTGATGTTACTTTTGTCAAATTTTCTTCATTGCATATCGGTTCTTTTATAAATGCCCTTCAGTTTTAGTCCCCTCTCCATCTTCCCCTTTTTTTCTTTTATCACTCTCTCTCTCTCTTTCTCACTCTCATCTTCTGATTTATGTTTAGATTATATCGTCTTTTATTGTGCGTAGTGTCACCACAAATGTATAAACACATTTCCGGTGAGGGTTTTTAATTTAATTTAGGTGTGCGATTCAGTAATGAATAATAAATCGGAAAATAGCTCATATTTATGCTTCTCACTCTTTTAAATCGTCTTTTAACCCATCTCTTTAAAACTCCTCTCTGTTAAATTTTAATCCGCACATTCACTTTTAGGTCTTCCTGTTCTTATCTCGCCTGTTACCGCTCTCTAGAATTTTCATTTACCTCTCACATTTGTCAACCCACTCTAATTCATACCTAAACTCTCAGTAAAATTTATTTTTTATTCACGGAGTTATATTTCTGATTTCTTTTTGAATTTGCATGTCTAATGTTTTGGATCGTAATTACGATTCCAATGTAATAAATTATAACCATGGAATATTAGTGTTTATGCCTTTTTTTATTATATATATATATATATATATATATATATATATATATATATATATATATATATATATATATATATAAATTAACTGATTTAAAATATGGTTTCTTCGCTACACAGGAATTACCATGTTTCAAAAACCGAAGCTAAAATCTTCAAATTTACTTATATAATTAAATTAAAAGCATTAGTTCTGTTTCATCTTCATGCAAATTGTGGAATCTTTATTCATGCTCTGTGAAATTACATTGAGCACAGTTTTGTAAAAATAAAATATCAATACGAACACCGTTCAACCCTATACTATACTATACTATATATATATATATATATATATATATATATATATATATATATATATATATATATATATATATATGCTATTTGTAATGTTCGAATAGTTGTCCCCATTTTTCTTTGTTGTCATATTCATAACGTTTCGGCCCTTGCATGCTCCGGCCTTCTTCAGGTGATTGGAATTTCGACTCGAACACTTTGTTACGACCACTAAGGTAGAGTGTTGTAGTTTCCAGATATATCAGTCTCTATAACTATAACTATATATATATATGCATACATATATATATATATATATATATATATATATATATATGAAGAAATTTTGAAAAAACAAACAAAAAGAATAAATGTAGTTAAATGATGGAAATGTCGAAAAAACACGTTTATTTTATTAAACATTTTCAAGTTATCTGTTCTGAATAAGACTTGTGTTTTTTATGTCCATCGTATTTGTCATATTGAAGTTTGAATTGTATTTTGATGAATATTGTGTTTTGAAAAAGGTTTAATAAACCGAAACGTCAGACGTCGACATTTCTTTCATTTAACTACATTTAAGGATGTTTGTTTGTTTTTTCAAAATTTCTTCATTCTGTCGGATTTATATCCATTTACACTTGCTTATATATATATATATATATATATATATATATATATATATATATATATATATATGTTTGTGTGTGTGTGTGTGTTACAAAATAAGGTAAAATCCACCGTATAATGTTCTACATATATCATTAAAAAGAGTGATCGCTGAAAGCTTCTCGACCTTATCCACTTTCCTAGAGGAAAAACAGACTTTATTTTGAAATTTTTACTTTGTCTAGCCGGAGAATTTGAAGCTAACACGCATGATCATACCTTAGGTGCATTGAAAAAACATGTAGAAAGAATAAATCAATTAAGAAACATTATGCTTTTTCTTTAATCATTATATTTTTATATTACTTCATTTAGCCATGTACCAAGTTATTTATAATATACAAAAATGCATTATGTAGCAGGAAATTTGGAGCATTCTTAGTAAGATACCAGGTTGATTTAAAAATTCCATGCAATTTTTCTATGATGAACCATCGGAAAAACACAATGAAGCATATCGTACATCGTGATATAGCTATACATCACAAGTTTACATCGCTACTTCTCAACGTAGTCACAACTTTCAATTGCAGTGTTTCTCTTCGAATTAGACGATATATTCCAATTTTGTAAATCTCGTCTGGCTGTTGATAGAGCCAATTCCTTACAGGTGCTTTCACTTTTTTTATCACCCCAATTACGTTTGCCCATCCAGTGTTTCTTTCACTGAACCTAGGAATTCTGAGGGATTTAATTTAGGTGGAGATGAAGAATTGGAAACCGATGTAAGGATTTAGTAACGTCATCAGTTAACAGGGTTGTACGAAGCTAGGATAGATAACTACATTTGTAGGTGGAACGCTGCTATTGAGAAATTACGTGAAACTATGGCGTATAACTATAGCTTGAAGAAAGGTTTTTTGTTCCTTATTTATTTTATAATAAAATAAATTACATTACGTTTTGTTTTATCTTTGTAGTTTATGTAGTTCAATTTAATATAGTAATATGCTAAAGCGATGACCGGGTTCAAATGATTCAGTTTACGTATTATTTTTCGGGGGTTATATGCCCCTGCTTTGTGTTTATTTGTAAAATACGATTCTATGATACTTTGTATTGAAGCATGAGAAGAGAACGGGAATTCAAACCTGAATGTTTCTCATTTGATAGAAAAAGTCTCCCAACAATTTGAAACATATTAATTTAATCTATGTGTTATGTCCTCAAAAGAGGACTTCTGACAACTTCTTTTTAACCATTTCGGTTATCCTTAATTCTAGTGATTGTGTTTCAAATTTTTAAATGGCGTCAATGAGTTGCATCTCTAGAAATAACTACTACGCCCATCTACCTTTCACCGACTGTGTATGAAATATTCTGTAGGTTACCATTAAGTACTTCATGCGACATATATTGTTTCCAGCTGATATCCACGATTAGAAATAAAATAAATGTCATGCTATTTCATGATTGTAATCTAAATCATATTATGATTATTTGTTTATATGTTTAATCCTATTTGAACAACAAATCCATGATAATAACATTGTAATGGCATGGATATAAATATATAAAATGTATAACTTTTGGAAAGTAAAAATGAACAAGTATAAGAAAATACAAGACTTTAGAACAAGACTAGTAACACTCCTATTCTCCGGCGCAATTAGCTGGACATTGTCTGTCTATATTTCTGAGATGAGGTTTTATGTACATTATTTACATTATTCGAACTATTGTTCTCATCTTTGTCGCCATATTTATCACAACGTTTCGGCCGTTGTACGCTCCGGCATTCTTCAGGTGTTTGGAATGTGGAACTGAACCCTTTATTTCGCTCACTGGGGTAAACTGTTCTAGTTCCACATGCCATGTTAGAAGGATGTCAGCTATCAGTTATCTCCTGCTAATTTTCCCTCTGAAAATTCTCCACTGCCTTAACCGGGCATTGAACTCACACTCTTTGGGTCTTGTCACTGGATCTAACCAACGCTTTTATCCACTGTGCTACTCGAAGCAAGTCTACGTGTTGTTGAGAGGAAAATAACATCCAGACAGAGTCGATGGTAAAAAGAAAGCGAAAAACAAAGACAAGATTGAAATTTCTTTGTAGATTTCATGACAGTATATTTTAACCATAGCAAATCGTTCAGCTAGATTTCTTATATTTACATGTTTTTTTTTTATCACAATCATTAGTTTAATAACTGAAAAGTGAATTTGACAATTGGTAATTAGAACGTTTTAATACAAGAATTCGCACATTACAGTGTTTGGTTATCACTGAAGTTCAAGCTTTAGAGTTAACATGGTAATGGGCTGCACGATATGAATGTTAGAATTATCATGATAAGGAGGATTAATAAGGATTGCCTCTTGATTTGAAGAGGTTAAGACTGGAATTTTCAGGTAAACACCCACGCAACTGTATATTCCCTAAAGAGACAATTCTTTGGAAAATGAAGCATTATTCTGATCATTGGACCGCGTAGCAAATTGCATCTAGTTAGCAAAGTCCAAATTACTATTTTTAAACACACAATCTCCGACGACTTTTCTCGATCTGTCATATCTGCTGACAAAACGTATCAAAGTAAACAATGACAGCATATCAAGAAATGGATTGTCCGTCAATGATTTAATATATTTTCTGTTTATACGTTATATTTATTGATACAATATATATATGCAAATGCTCTGTTTTTAAGTAAACAGCATTAATTACATTTACTGGACATAATGTTCGAGAAATCTCGTAGATTCTGACAGGAACCGACCCTGTAACCCCTATGGGAATCGTCATATAGCCTGACGGACTGTTACCATTCAGCAACAGAGAAACGTCTTATTCGCAAAGTCCCAATTTCTGTTTATAAAAACAGTATTTACTTAAATAAATTATATTATATCTATCATCATCGTTCGACCTTCCTGTGGTTGGTTGGAACGCAACTAATAATCTCTTTCCAAAATCTCAGATCCTGTATTAATGTCCGCAAATCTCCAATGTTCAACTCTTAGTTCCGAGTTATGGTGTCTGGGAAAGTCAATTTTTGTAAGAAGACACTTCCAGAAGGATGCCATAAGAGTAAGGAGGAGACGATTCCTAATTCCGCTCCATGGCGGATACTGGCAAAACTGTAATCATATTTGCTTGAGCTTAAGAGAGATTGGTATCAGTTCTCCGTAAATTGTAAGTGTTGCATCGGATCTCAAACTGATGTTGTAGATTTTTCTAAGTAGATTTGCATATGTTCCATCCAGTCGTCTTTCAAAACGAACAGATAATGTCCATTTTCTGATCCATACAGTATGACTGGTACAGCCAATGTTCGAAAGGTTTGGACGTTTAAGGAGAATGGAAGGTTCGAGCGCCAAATCTTGTAAAGTTTGTTACATGTATCCAAGGCAAGAGCTTTTTGGGAATGTATTATGTGAGATCCAATATTCAACTCTTTTGATGGACGTAATATTGACTGACTTCAACTCCTATGGGTCAGAGGTGGTCGTGGTCTATTCTATCTTACACAGGTTGCAATAGACACCTACCTAGTTCGCTGCTTGCTTGAGTGATTGCAACAAGGATTCTGCATCCTTGATACATTGAGAAATTAATGCAAGATCATCGGCAAAGTTAAGGTCAGTCAAGTATTGTGGAGGGTACCGATTACTCTGGCGAGGTTTCGAAAAAATTATGTTTTCTTCCATTTTGTCGAGAGAAATACACAGAAAAACTATAAACAGAAACGGAGCAAGCGTGTCACTTTGGAGAAATCAGTCACGCCATCAGCTGATACAATTGCGGCAGTCGGGTTTCTGTAAAGAGGTCTAATTTTATCAATAATTCTTGAGGGTATACCATAGATTTGGAGTATTTTGAACATGAGATCTCTTCTGTTAGAAAGATTCTGACCTCCACTATTTATATTATTCGGACTGTTGCCCTCATCTTTGTCGCCATGTTTATCACAACGTGTCGGCTGTTGTACGCTCTGGCCTTCTTCAGGTGGTTAGAATGTCGAACTGAACATTTTATTCACTGAGGAAGACTGTTCTAGTTCCACGTGCCATGTCTAGTAGATGTCAGTTATCTCCTGTTAATTCCCCTCTGAAAGTTTTCCACTGCCTTAACAGGGTTTAGGTCCTGTTCCTGGATATAACTAACGCCTTTGTCCACTTTGCCTGTGTCCTTGGGCATCTGTGGAATCAATTTGAGACCATAGACAAAGAACATAATTGGAAAATTCGTAAACCTAAGGAATCATCACATATAGTAGGCCACAAAATTCTCCTGAGCCGACCAAGCATAGAAATGAATACAATATGTGAACCAGTAATATGGAGTGCCACAGAAAAGCGATAATAACAACAAAAATTGCAATATGAGCTCTGGTAAAAAACATGCAATGATAACAGCAAAAATTGCAATATGAGCACTGGTACAAATAGTTGCTGAAGACATTAGTTTTATAATAGCCAGTAATTCATACACAATATGCCGAATAGTGTATGAATGTGTGATTGCAAAACTCATGAAATATTTGATCTTTATAGCAATGTTTGTATGCTGATAAGACCTAGAGATTGTTGTTAGCAAAATTGTTTGTTGTTTTGAGTTTATTGAGCGTGAATGAGTTGGTATTTATGCCCAGTGTATTGAATATTTTATGTAATGGGAGTGGAACACTACTGGCTTACGGCGGTTCTCTTAAATTCGTCAAACATATTAGCTTGAAACTTTTCTGTGGAACCGCCTTTGAGCCGAATGGAAGGCTTTGATTTTCTTCCTGAGAGTATGTTGAATGTTTTCCTGGCTGCAGCATGTTGTTTCACCGGATGCAATCTTACAAACTGGATGATTTCTCCTTGAATCTACTCCGAGTCTACTATTAATGCTTGTGTTTTAGTGATGTCTTTAAAATACTTTAAATTAGCTTTTGTTTATAATTCGGTTTCATTCTTTGCAGATCTTTTCACATATGAACTGATGTGGCTGTACTGTAATTTTTCCCTCTTTTGGCAGTTTTGAGAGTTTGATTTCTTCTGTAGATGATATAAGGTTGTTGTATCGTGTTTCAATGTCATGAGATTGATCAGAGAGAATTTCATAACGATTCTTAACATCTAGAGCAAAGAAGTGTCTCAAAGTTCTGTCTGATGATATCTTGCGCCAATCGACTTTTTTGATAGGCTCTGGTATTGGCTTTATATGGAAAGCACTTCATGATCACAATAGACAGCAAAGAAGGACAAGTATGCCTGGGCATTACAAACAC
The DNA here is from genome assembly GCA_903632075.3 of Acanthosepion pharaonis. NCBI lineage: Eukaryota > Metazoa > Mollusca > Cephalopoda > Sepiida > Sepiidae > Acanthosepion > Acanthosepion pharaonis. The sequence continues at coordinate 601,783 of CAHIKZ030002258.1, forward strand.
TCTTTTTCTATTTGTTTCCCACGAGGATTTAATCGATTAATCGAGGTTGGAATGTTCACAGACAGTTTGATTGTTTCATGAACATCATTTTTGTAAATTGGAGCTGGAAATCTTCGGCGAACTTTGTCAGTTATTCCCCGTTTCGCTTGACTTCCTTATTGTATGTCAATGGGGCTTTATCCTTCCCTTTGAAATCGCCAGAGATAACCAAGAAGTTGTGGGGGAGGACACTTTCTGTTACTCTTTTCAGATCGGGGTATAAATCATCTACTAGTTTTTCGTCACTTGTGTTATTTGAACAGTAACAAGCAATGAATGTGATTTGAGGGTTTCTTTTAAATTCAGCACCAATTATAAGGTCAGAATTTTTTTTCAACAGGTAGTAAGTTTCCTGTGGCTTTAGGGGAGAGAAGTATACCAAATTTTCCGATTGTGGGACATTCGAGTTTTTGGTGGCTGAGGTGGTGAGAAATTGGTATTGATCAACGTTGTTATAATTCAGGTCAGTATTAGGGTGATGGTACCTGTGATCCTGGATGATGAAGATGTCAGTTCTATTTTGGTTTCTGCAAAAGAATAGCACTTGTTTTCTACTGGTCTTTGACAATGTTCGTGAATCAAACGTGCTGTAGACAACAGGACTTTGCATTTCATGAAATTTGATGTAAAGCCTTTGTTTGTTGTACCTGCATCTCCCCTGTCGCAAGTAACTCGCTCCAAATAGTTGCGAGGGGACTGATCACCCGTTTCAGAAGAAACAAAGCTTGAATTGGGAACTGGGTAAGCAGGGGTTGGAACCCTATTAGTGGACGGGATCATAATTCTTTCGAATGCATGCCACAAGGTTCCCAAACGACCCTCCGCAGGTTTTGAATTCAGAGTTGTCCTTCTCCTAGACCAGTTGCCATACAAGGCTATAGAACCCAGTCTGTCCTGCTATTTTATATATATATATATATATATATATATATATATATATATATATATATATATATATATATATATGGTTAGTTAGCTTTATCTCTGATATTGAACGCTTTCTAATAAGTACCGCACATATAATATATAAATAATATATATAATATAATACACGTATATATTTATATACACACTTTTTTCACACACTCTCTCTCTCACACACACACACACAAACACACACATATATATATATATACATATATATATATATATATATATATATATATATATATATATATAGATAGATAGATAGATAGATAGATAGATAGATAGATAGATACTGTAGGTCACTGGTTTTAGAAGAAACGCCTTATTCATTAAGGTTCCAAACATTTTCCAAAGGTAACTTAATAGGTCACTTCAGTCCAGCAAGACTTTCCCCTGCTGAAGTGTTTTGTCATATATTCCAACCAAATAATACTACTACTAATAATAATGTGGAACACTACATTATATCTAAATCACACTAGGGGTATTACCATCTCCATCCGCCTGTATATCAGACGGGGTACCTTTCAAGGAGACTCTCTACGACCCATTCTGTTTTGTCTGTCTTTAATCCCCTTTTCTCATGAACTAATCAAATATAGCTATGGTTACAATCTAAACAAGAAAGTATTCAATCACCTTCTCTAAGTGAATAATCTCAAATTCTTTGCCAAAGACGACAATGAGATGAACGGTTTCTTCAATACTGTAAAATATTTCAGTGACGACATATGTATGGATTTCGGATTAGATAAATATTCAAACGTAATATTAAAGGAAGGGAGAATTACAGCAAAACACTCAAAAGACTTAGATTTTGGCACAAACATTAGGGAAATGGAACAAGGTGAAGACTATAAGTAAGTAAGAATTAGCGAAGGAGATGGAATGCAGCATATCCAAATGAAGGAGAATGTATGTAATGAATACAAACATGGCTGTCCCTGTGTTACAATATAGATTCAGCATCCTTAGCCAGACCATAGCTGAAATTAAGCAAATGGAAGTCAAAACGAGAAGGCTTCTCACCTGCTACCGTATGCATCATCCCAAAGCTGATCTTGAACATCTGTATTTGCCCAGATCCAAAGGAAGCACAGGGCTACGTCAGTTAGAACTATCTTAAAAACTGCAACACTTGATCTTTAAAGATAAACGTGTCAAGGAGCATGAAAGTAGCAAGCTACTTTATTCAGTAATAAAGCCGGCAACAAGTTCAAAATAGAGTTTCAAATGAATGAAGAAATACATGTAAAGCAAAATATACCGGCTAAAGCTGAAAAAAAAATCTTCACAAAATGAAAGCAAGATAAATGCAACCAACCAAGATACAGAATCGATGCCAAGATAAAACGCTTTACGGTCAATATTCTACCCGTAACATGTGCTAATGTAGACAAGCCCCATACCCATCGGGGGCTCCCTAGTGAAGGGTTTTATTCTTGCTGCAAAGGACCAAATCTAGTTAAGTAGAAATTATGAAGCACACATACTAAAAAATTATCTTAAAGTAACAATTGTACGGTATTTGCACCGACTGAATATAAAACACGACATGACAGAATAGGCCGATATCTGCACTGGAAAATCTGCAAATTCTACGAAATAGAAAGGTACCTGAACAAAAATGGTATGAGTTCCACCCAGAACAGTTTACGAGCATAGGACCTGTAACAGTTTTATGCGACTTTACAATACACACAGACAGAAAGATTAAAGCTAATCGCCCAGACATCGTTATTAGAGACCGCAAGCTAAAAGGTGCCCCCTTATTTATATGACATCTCCAACTAGCAATCAATATACAAGGATCATTGTAATCACATGAGAACATCAACAATTCGAGTTGTAGTTGGAGCCTTCGGATTCATTGGAAAAAAGATTCCAATAGTCTCATTGAAGGGATCCCTGGTAGCCAATGTCTTCAAGAAATACAAACAATTGTTTCCGCGTGTACAGGCACATGTGACGAAGGGCTTTATCTATGTAAAATATGTATGGGTGTGTTTTTAAATTGCTCAGTTGAAAATGACATGATTCCATTTCTGATATTAGGTCTCTGGTTGGGACAAGGAAAGAAGTGTATATACACCAGGAATAAAATGAAATAAAATAATGATAATAAAACTATATTGGAAGAGGAGAAAACAAGGAAAAGAAATTTATCGATAGTATCGATCGACCAGAGTCATGGATAGGGAAGAATCTAAATATATACAGAGTATGCTCCACAACGTTCAAATTCATCACGGAAAGCATGACAAACTGGTAGACTACACTAAACCTATACCATACAAACTGGTCTAACATCTCGACCAATCAACATCAAAAGCACTATCTTCCAAGAAGTTAAATTGTCACCACTACTCTTCTGCCATGCATTAGCGCCACTCAGCTGCCTACTGAACAATACTAACTACGGATACATGTCACAGAATGGCAAACTGAAATATCTATTCAATATTGAAGATCTTACATCTTTTGCCAAGTGTGATAACCAGCAAAAGAATCTACTCACCATTGTCAAAAGCTACAGTGCAGACATTAGGATGGAGTTCGGAATTAACAAATGTACCAAAGCCACCTTCAAATGAAAATTACAGATTTAGACCTTCTTATCAACAAGAAGATTAAAGAACTAGGCCAAGATGATACATACAAATATTTAGGAATTAACGAAGAAGATGGAATACAATATTCAATTATGAAGAAAAAAGACCCGAAAAGAATATTTTTGGAGATTGCGTCTGAAACTAGAGAGCGAACTTAACTAGGACCAATAAAATAAAGGCTATTGACACTTTAGCTATAGACGTAGTAACATACAACTTCAACATTATTAGGTGGAAGATGAATGAAATTAAATGATTAGACACCAAGACAAGAAAAATGCTTACCAAAATGTTGATACACCACTCGAAATCAGATGTTGATATGACGTACGTGTCATGTGCTTTTGGTGTCCGAGGTCTAATCTGACGACAAAAAACTACAGCAATTTGATTGGCAGCATACCTCACAAAAATAATGACCCTCTCCTACAAATAGTAATACACCAAACCACATCAATCAACAAAATACTGCAAACTAAAACAACGGCTTAATATACCTGAAATCCTGCTAACAAAAACGAAGTGGATATAATCTAGGCCAAGTGAGTGAAACAGAATGCAAAACAGCTTGGCCATATGTGATTACAAAAAAAATATAGGATTACAAGTAGTTGCATGGCAATACCTAAAAAGAACGAAAGGGGCAGATGTGGACCAACAGATAACACATCAGTGGTTGAGGAGCACCGTGTTGAATGCTGAGACAGAAAGGCGTAATTATAGCAGCTGAGGGCCAAATCCTCGCAAGCTGATCCTATCACTGTCACATAATCAAGATTGCAACTAACCCGAAAAGAAGGACCTGCGGAAAATAAAATGAAACTGTCGACCATATTATGTAAGGATTTCAGAAAATAGAAGATATAAATATACCCACAAAATTGCAACATATTCGCAGTGGAAGATAGACAATTAACACAAAATCTAAACTACCGAGAGAGGGTGACCAAAATAACGATGTAACTCTCCTCTGGGACAAGCCGATTCACACTGGTAGGGAAGTAAAAGCCAATAGACCTAATATTGTCATAAAAGACAAGAAATTCAACAAGTGTATGCTTAATGAACTTGTAGTACCATTCGAAAGAAACACCAATCCAACTACAAGGACATAGACATCGAGATCAACAGGAAATGGGGAATTAATGACACTGTAGCAATATTAATCGTGCTTCTAGGCCTCATGTGAAAAGGAATAACAACTTTAATAACAGTGTCCCAAGTAGCAACAACATACAGGTTGCCCAGGAGTTCGTTCTACTAGGAACATCCCTTATGCTAAGAAAAGTTTTATCAATTAAATGAGAGTTCTCCTATAGGGCCTAGGGACAATATTTTAAATCCTGTTCTACAGGATACAAAGGAGGAAACATAACTTACACAAATAGTAATATTAATAGTAATAATGATGATGATGGTGGTATAAACCAATTGACCCATTAATGCAAAAATTAAAAGCTTAAAATATATAAGTAATTTTGCCTAACAAATCTTGCTAGCTAATTGGCAATGTTAGGGTTGGCGGATTTCATATTGTAAGTATTCAACTCTCTCAAAAGTTGGATGACATGCATTAATATATTAAATAGTTTCAGCATCAAAGCTTAGTAGGAGTTAATTATGCAAAAAACTGTAATTACTAATTATTAAATTCAGAAGGCGGATCCAAACGTTTGGCTTATAATTTATATACTGTTAAGAGAAAAAAAAATAACATATACACCGGGGCTTTCTGGGGTTTTTTTTTGTTTGTTTTTTAGGGTTTTTTTTTTTTCTCAAGATGTCTGGATCATCGTAAAATAAATCATTGGAACTGCTTTTTCGGGATATCTGACCCCGTTTGGGAACGGTGTTAATGCAACAGGAAAATATAAGGATTATTAAACTGTTGGAAGACAGACAAAATGTACTGTATAGAATAGGGAGGCTGGGGACCCCAGACGGAGATGGTACTAATCTGTTCATCTCTAATAGTCTTGACCTAAGGGCTGAAATCAATATTGTCGTAACTCACAGGAAAAAAGGTAACATTTAATCTCTACCAATAAGATAGTTACTGCAGCAACTATTTCCTTTAAATAAAAGCTTCAACATACATTATTTTTTTCACAAATATGTTTTATTATTCGCATATTGTGTACAAAAACAATTTCATTCAAAGATTTTTTCCTTTTCTAATTATACATTTAAAAGTTACTCAATGAATGTTTTGGCCAAACTACGAGGCTTTTCTTGCAAAATAAAACTATTGGCGTATTCTCGTCCATAGATAAATTGAACACGGGACAATCTCTAATATAACAAGAAGTATAAAAACCACTTAAATACATTGAGTGTTAAATTTAAAACTTCTTAATGCACCTCTGTAGTAATGGAAGCTAAATATAACTGATATTTTATTCGATTCAGTATTGCAAACAAAAATGAATATTTGTAGAAACGCAATTTAATCAGTTTATTAGATCATGTTTCTTTCGTAATATTACCAATATTAATTTATTTGTGACTTATTCAGGCGACTGCTATAAAATTTAGATATTAAAAAAGCAACAAACGAGAAAGCCATTAAAGAGGGAATTGAAATGGATTACATCATTGCAAACTTTCATGCCTGATGAGAAAATAAAAAATAAAAAAAATCTTACACACTTAGATAACACATTTATTAGTCAAATACAAAGTCTTCATTGTTTTTAACAACTGTCTCCCATCGATCTACAAGCATGTTGATGCCATTTTCGTAGAAACTCCGTGATTTCTGTTGAAAGAAAATTGTTATGTAGTTTTCGACTTAAATTCCACTGTAGAGACCGCAATAAAAAGAAGGCGCCAAGTCATGAGCATACAGAATGGGATTTATTCCATTTCAATATCTTAAGATTCTGTAAAGCCTATTTTCTAAAATATTGTTTTGCGATGTCGAAGTGGAAAATGACACCTTTTCGATTTGCCAAAATTGGTCGTTTTACTTGAACCCAAGTCGTTTTAGATGGTAAAAAACAGATGAGTTAAATCTTACCAATGTCATTCGTCAAAATATTCGGTTTATTCTCAATGAGAGCAAACAGTGTATCTACATATATGTCGAAAATTCGCCCGGGTCGTGCTTTACCCTTTAGATGAACATAACGTTGGCAAAATCTGCCAAAGCACATTTTGACCATCCAAAGACCTAAATAAAAGTCTTGATTTATTTTTTTCCCAGATCCGACAATGAATCCATTCCAAAATACATAGAGCAAAATATGACATAATATGGAGGCGTGCTTATCTTTCTTTATATTTGGTTGATTAAATCAAAATACTTGAAATTATTATTTTAATACAAGAGAAACAAACCAAATTAAATAAAATAGCATTCACCAGAGGATACAATAATTAATATTGTATATAATATATTTTATATGCATATATTTATAAAAATCTGCATTTACCTGTTTTACACATAACCTCATTCTATTTGGCATAATTTGAATTTTAACTTTTCCGATATATGCTAAGTCAGCCTCAAAATCTCGCCTTCCATAGTGATAGAATGCAGTTCTACATAATGACTGAGAGTGAAATTATTAAAAACACGGCAAAACATGAAATATGGACACTTATTTTAAACATTTGTTTTGTTAAATTTTCTTATTCCATAATTGGTAAAATATATTTAAAATGAAAGAGGTAGAAGCTGTCGATTTCATTTAATTGAATGTATTATTGCTGCATACATGAACATGCTCACATATATATATCTGAATGCATTATTGAAGCATATATATATATATATATCTATCTATCTATCTATATATATATATATATATATATATATATATATATATATATATATATATATATATATATATATATATATATATATATATATTTATATATATATATAAATAAGAAATATAGTTTTAAGGTGTGATTTATTTATCGGATAATGTGCTCATTAGAAGAGATAGAGCGTATTTAAATATAAATATAAGAGTGAACATTGAAATCAACATTCAGAGGCGACAGGCTGTTTCATGATATTCGCAATCGTGAGGCGGCCTGACTTCAATGTTCACTTTTATATATATATATATATATATATATATATATATATATATATATATATGTATGTATGTGTGTGTGTGTTTGTGGATGAGAAACAGGAAGTAATAAGTATATAACACATGATTCGTTGATCAAACGTTAATATGAAATGATGGAATTTATTTTGACGAAATTTACATTGGCAAGAAACATTGTCAGCTATATGAATAAACATGTCTAGCGTTCATATGACTAAAATAAATCACGTTGTTTCTCCCAAATATGGAATTTCCTGAAATGAAATGCATTGTTTTTATGACGTTGCTTGATCTGTAGACCGGTCTTAAACTGTCGTATATATATATATATATATATATATATATATATATATATATATATATATATATATATAAATTGTATGTGTGTGTGTGTTTCAAGATATTGTAAATTATATATGTTTGACTACATAAGTAGTATTAGACATTTTTTTCATTTGTTATAAAGTGACATTAATCTCTTCCGTCCTAAATCAGCTCCTGGCAGGAGGTAGATAGATAGAGAGGAGAGAGCAGATGACAGTTTAGACATAAAATCAACTCCTCACGATATTGATACCACTTTATACACATCTACTAACACGCTGTATCGGTTATTACGCATTCTTTCAACAATAATATAATTCAAACATGTATATATATATATATATATATATATATATATATATATATATATATATATATATATATATAGACACACACACACACATATATATATATATATATATATATATATATATATATATATATATATATATATATATACCTCTGTGTGTGTGAATGTGCATGTTTTTGAGAATGACAGGGAGAGAGATGAAGTCAGAGAGAAATATGTGTGATAAGTTTATTATTCATTTTTTTTATTTTTTGTAATTTGATTAATGCAATTATTTTTAATTGCTTCCCACTCTTGTTAAAGCAAGGCTTTCTTTTGGGATTCTCTATGAATTTCACATTTTCTTCTTCTTTTCAATAATAGCTAATGGAAATTAAAGATTTCTGTACTGTATACACTATTCATTATCCGTTTTTTTAATATGGCGGTCTTAATGTTGCAACTGTAACTAATTTATTTTGGATGATATTATTTATATTTTTAATTGTTCTTAAGGATGTTACATTCTTCAGATTTTAATAAAGACGACAGCTTATCATCAAGAATGTTCATAACATGAAACTTCCTTGATATCATCTCCATCAAATATACTTTTTTTAAAAAAAAAACATATCTACGAGACATTCGTGCTGATTTTATTTCCCTTGTGGACAAATGTTAACTTATATGTATTTCGGTTTATTTTGTAGTTATACTTATAAATATCCACTCAATTCTTCTTCTTCTTCTTCTTCTTCTTCATTTTTTCTACTAGAATTTATGTCCCTTCCTTCCTTTCCGACCTCCATTATAACATGCAGCTCGCTGACTTCCCCTTCTCTCTTTCTCTTTCCCTCTCTGTGCCTTTTGAGTTTTCCGTTTCCAAGGTACACCAACCTCATTAAACATCCAAGTGGTTGACTCTTTATGATTGTGTGTATAAGTATTTTATGTTGCCATATTCTTTCTTGATTACTTACTGCGTCCATCAGTATCTTTCTGTAGAACTTCCATTACAGGATGGTGTAATTGATTCCTATCAAAGCATATCATATACTAACAGCATGGCCCGGCGTTGCCCGTGCTTGATTCAAAAATCGTACGACTCATACAGCAATCGCTATCACTTGACTTAAAATATTTTTGCCCTTCCTTGCCTTTAAAGGAGAGTCTTCTAAGCTCTATACTAAACATTAAATCTGTTACGAAAAAAGAACTAAACAAAATGAACACAAAACGATCAGCTTTAAAAAAAGGACTCGTAACTGGAAAAATCGAATGAAAAATAATGTTAACAACAAATACTTTTTCACACGCAACCCATTTCTGCGGAATCAGAATCAACGTGGAGTTTAAGCAAGGGAATGAGCCAATTGGAATAAAGTACCATGCAGATTTAAATTTTTCCCACTTGTAACGAATGCAGCTATCGATTATTTTGCGTGCTAGCATGCTAGCTAATATTTGTGTCAGTCATCTGTTGGCTCTCACGCTGGCCAATAGAACTTCCTCCCTATTCGTGACTGCCAGATATAGGCTCTCACTCTGGCCAGTACAAAATGGCTGCAAAATATATGAAAATTGCCATAGAAGCATGAAGAAATCGATTATTTCCAATATCAATTGGAGATGGGTAATGCAAAGTGGGTCTTCGCCTTCCCGCTAACTTTGAGCATGTGCATGTAAAATTTGGTGCAAATCCGTCGAAAATTGCGGCCGTGCATTCGTTACACACACACACACACATACACCCACATATATACTGCCTTTTATAGATAGAGATATAAGGAAATTTGGAAATTGAAAATGGCAGAAAGAATTTTTGTGCGGTGGGGAACTTAAGAAATGTCCTGGGCCATCGTCTTCTTTGCCATAAACCGCACTTTTGTTATACGTTCGGTAAAAATTGTGAAATCCTTCACCAGGACCTACAAAGTCGAATTCCTTTTCGACTAAACAATGTACAGAGAGAAATCGCCATATTTTTCTATACAATGTGAAAAAATGGAGATTAAAGTATATCTTGACTCTATTTCAGTAAAAACATCAACAAACACTTGTTTAAGAAAAGTGCAATTAAGCATTATACATATATAAACAGAGCATTTACTTAAATATTTCTGTACATAAATAAAGTATAACAATAAAAATTATTAAAATATTTTGTTATGTAATTTATTAAATAATGTCACATTTTATTTATGTCAACGACATTTTACATTTATTATAAACTGATTTGATATACACAGATGGAACAAAATAAAAATCAGGTGTAAGTTAATAAACTTTTTCATCCAATTATAAAATATCTGTAATTGCGAATGGTTAATAATAATTTTAATTGTGTGGAACGAAAAAGCAAATAAAGTGAAAGTTCCTCTAAAAAATTTTTAGAAGAAACGATGATTTGGAAATAAAATTAGCAATAGGTACACACAAGGGCTATAATGTGAAAATGCTTTAAACTAAAATTCAATTCATATTAGGCATTTCAAATCTGATACCTTTTCAAGTTTTGCTACGATATCCTGACCATGACAACAAGCAACCTTTAAGTCTTTCAGATCCAAAAACAAGAACAGAAGTATCAGAAACATCTTTTTACGAACATCTCAATAAATTGATAGTGGCAACGAATGACTTCCTCAACAAACTTTCAATATTTTCTTCGTCATATTTGATGTCAGGATTGACTCATATGGAGATTTTCTATCAATTATTTCTGCAAATAAAAGGAATTTATCATGGAATAACCTAATATTCCGATATCAATTGTTATTTTTGTTCTTTCCAATGTCACAAATCTTTCACTGTCTTTTCTTTATAAACGTGGTGGGGGTTATTCAAAATTGATGGCTTGTAATTGATACGAAACTACATTGGATGAAAGAGTAAGACACTGTGCGTTCTATCATTTCAAATCCACACCGGCCATCTTGAAATACCATGTTTTACTGTAACAAGGAAGCAAAATATACTATTTCATGTAATAAAATTAAATAGTATAGAATGATTCAGTCTGGTGTAGGGAAAATATGACAAGAATATTCATTATTGCTCCAATAATTAGCATGGCGCAAAAGAATTTGGAAATTCGCTCTGTATTTGCGTTATCCGAAATATATTAGGGACATCTTAGCTGAATTTTAGGGAAATGTTGATAATTTATTTGCCATTTAATCAACACTTTCTTTCTTCTGAGTGTGTGTACATATCAGAAATCGTTTTTAGAACAGTGGTACTTTAAGGTTACGGGAAAAAAAAACTGGGTGATTATATAATGCATATTCAATACTAATTTGTTGTTTGAGTATACAATTCTCTTTCAATACTAACCTATTATTTGAGTATATAATGCACATTCAATTCTAATCTGTTTGAGTATATAATGCACATAAAATACTAATCTGTTGTTTGGGTTTATAAAGCACATTCAATATTAATCTGTTGTTTGGGTCTATAAAGCACGTTCAATACTAATTTTTGTTTGAATATATAATGCACATTCAATACTAATTTGATGTTTGAGTATATAATGCACATTCAATATTAATCTGTTTTTTGAGTATATAATGCACTTCCAATTCTAAGTTTTGTTTGAATATATAATGCACATTCAATACTAATTTGATGTTTGAGTATATAATGCACATTCAATATTAATCTGTTTTTTGAGTATATAATGCACTTCCAATTCTAAGTTTTGTTTGAATATATAATGCTATTCAATACAAATTTGTTGTTTGAGTATATAATGCATATTCAATACTAATTTGTTTGAGTATATTCAATACTCGAGATTTATAGCTTTTATTGCAATGGTGGCATGTATTTTCAATACTATTCGATGCTAAGATTTACTTAGAAAGAAAGATGAGTGTAATCTAGCAATATATCATTGAAACTCCACGAAATATTCCGCAAAATATTACGCAAGTGAGGAAGAATAATGTTCTACAAATTGAACTTTTTTACAATGCAGAAAAGATTAATAAAATAAGTAATACAGGAACTTGAAGAACTTTTTTGTTTTTTGCTGCGCTAAGTAACTTTTGACATTTTCCATTCATCTTTGGCCTTGTTTTCCTATCCGATCGTTTGAATTTCTTTCCAGACATATAAAAAAATCAACCAAAATATTTTAAAAGCAAAATCTCGTTAACTCCCAAAGAATTCGAGTTAATACTATTTTAGAAAATATAAATGTATAAATATGATTGTTATAATATTTAATAATAGCAGCTTGGAATAGTCGCATCAATTATTACAAATTATATTGTTCAGCGAAAATGTCAGTAGGCTAAATATTGTTTTCAATATTAACTTAATTTTCTTGATTTTTTTGTTCCGTTTAATTATTCTCATGGCTGGTTATAGACTCTAAAATTAAATGCCTCATGGCTACTGGGTGCAGGATTTGGTCGGAATGTATTAACATGAATCTATTCGGAAAATATGTATAGCCATAGATCTACCAGAAATGCGTTAGACCGAAAATGTTCGCAAGGTTCAACGTTATATAAACGTCATCCATTTGGAGGCTTTGGTAATTGGAAGGTTTCGGAGCAAAACATTACCAATGTTTACTCGTTGTGACATTCTACCTGTGTGTGTTAACCCCGGCCTATAGGAAGAGGATAGATCACACACACACACACACACACACACACACACACATATATATATATATATATATATATATATATATATATATATATATAAATTTGTACATAAATTCAGTAAATAATAAATGAGATAACATTAAAAAAAATGTTCGCTAGAATTTGTTAAATTCTTATTTTTGACACGTACTCAGTCGGCAGCTGGGTTTATAAGACAGACGACCGATATTTTCGTCTGCCGATATAAGTTATCCCGCATATGAGGTGATATCATTTGCTCTGTAATAATAAATATATTGAGCTCTTTTTTGTAGATCACATTTAATATTTTATATACCAACATATTTGTTCACTTTACTGTGTGTGTATATATATATATATATATATATATATATATATATATATATATATATATATGTTAGAGTGTTTAAAGAATTTCAATTAATTTTTAAGCGACTAATGATTTTTCCTTTTCTTCCAGATTTGGCGGACATTTGGGCGATATTATTTTTCACACATAATTTCCATGACATAAATGATATTAGCCACTGATGAAATAAATATTCTCTAATAATACTGATATATTTACTGCTGACATCGATCCGTCTTAATGTAACACACTTATATATAATACATCTTAATGAAACACCCTTTATATATATATATATATATATATATATTTGCAAATTTATATATAAATTCAATACACAATACATATAATAAAATGAAAAACTAAAATGTCTCGCTAGAATCTATCTTGCACATTTATTACTCCTGTCAAATTTATTTCACTGTCAAATCTGCTCTGCTACTTCTGCTCTACATTAAGAAATTCTTGAAAACCGAAAATGTATCTGCAATCTGATCCGTCCTGTCAGGGCATTTTGGATTTACTCACTTTCACACAGTAGTAACTTATCTATCCTGTGACGTTTATATAAATAGTTTCATGGTAATTGTTCTGTAGGAAGATTGCACAGATTTACACGTAGTACTAAATTGCCTTCTATGGCTCATGGAAATAAAGTTGAAGTTGCTAAAATAACCATATGTTCTGTGCTAAAAGTTTCTTTTATCACACGCCTCGGTTGTAGAACACTCTTCCGGCTTCTTGCTTTTCAGTGAAAATTTACATTAAAAAAAAATGTTATGACAATGGTTATCTTCTGTCTTAGTAATTTCTGTTCTTTTATTTTTTTTCACGTATACTTAGTAACACCCATTTGAGTTAGTAGCTTTATTGCCTTGCTTAGGGTGAAATTATTTTAAAAAATGCATTTAATAATCTAACATGATTTGGCGTTTAATAATATGTAAAAAAAATGTAAAAAATGACAAAACATTCATGAAAGAAAACATTACGATCAATGATTTCAGACAATGCGATATCGACCTCTTCGTAACACATCTTAGTTTTATATATATATATATATATATATATATATATATATATGAAAAATTCTCAGTTAACCTGTAGAAAAGACAATATTTATAAATATAAATGACAATTGACAATAGGAAAACTGTAGTTATTGGCGTCAGCAATAACTACAGTTTTCTTATTGTCATATATATATATATATATATATATATGTGTGTGTGTGTGTGTGTGTGTGTGTGTGTAAGCCGATCTATCTCAATTATTCCATTTGCAAGTTTTGAATGCTAAAGTTATAGATATGAAGAAAAAATTGGATTAATTTCATAAAGGCTACATCGTTAGCATCAGAAAATATATTTGGTAAACATGTTCATTCGAGATGAGTACATATTGGCAGTGCCTCTGGAAAATGAATAAAATCCTTACGTTGGAAATACATTTTGCAGTATAGGTTTATTGAAAAGGAGAAATAAACGGAAGATTTTCTACTTTAGGAATACAGAAGGCTATTATTTACCTTTGGTGAAGTTACGTCACATGCTTTACATGAGCGTCGCGTAGTGACGTCATACATTACAAAGCAGCAGTCAATTTCAGTCGTTTCACAATAGTCATGGAGCCCGGGATGAGGCTAAATCTGACTGATGCGCAAAGTGATAAATCTTACAAGTCTATGGTGAGGTTTCCTTTTAAGAATATATTTTCTCCGGATAAAGAAAGAAACTCCGGCTCGCAGTTTTCAGTTTGGGGAAATGCGAGACACGCCGTTTCACCTTCGAGGAATAAGTCCTCGCCTGGAACAAAATAAATGAATTCTACCCGTTTCAGTCCTAAAACAGGCCTCTCTAGAAGCAGAAAATCCATCTTTTTTTCGCCTTACATTCTGCTTGCGGTGTAAATATATTTGAGAATACAATTCTCTTCATAGGACACCTGTATATATATGTATATATAATTTTGTTTATGTCTTAGTGGTATAAAGGTCACTCCGGAACAAAATATGTTTGTCATTCCTTTTTTCTGTTCAGTCTCTGAAGTACGGTCTCATTATATCACGGATTTACTAATGTCCATAGTGGGGGAAATGAAAATGGGAGAATAAAACTTTCTTCCTTAGATTTCTCCTGTTTAACTCCTATTTGGTTGAATTATACAATTTTTCGTTTTATGCCAACTTCATTCTTCAAAACCTAATGTACAATTATTTTTTATTCAATTACATATTCACTATTATTTCCAAAGAGTTGTTGCCACCTATTAGGCAATTATTCTATTTGATTTCGCAGTTTCCAATGTGAAACATCTCCGACGAGCTCTTGACTTTGTGTTTGATGAGCAGTATTTTTCTCATGAAACTTTTTTGTATCGAGCGAAAATATGATAAACGATTGCTGTAATATTATGTGACTGTGTCTGCTAGGTAAAAGAAAACAAACGAGATATAAATTATTTCCTGTGTCATTCTTGCTATGTTGGACAGAACAACGTTTTTTCTAACTGACAAGCTACGGTGCTTTTCGACCAAAGTGTTATGAATAGGATGTACCTGATGGGCTTACAAATGAACATTTAATATTTCATTTACTTTTAAGATATTGAATTGAATAATGGTCTAACAATCACTCCTTATGCACAACATTACCTTTTATCCATAAAGCTGTGGTTTTGGTATCGTCTTTAGTGACTTACACCAGTCAGTCTACTACGTTTTGAACTAAACATTGTCGTATGCAAATAATTTTTCATCCATTTTTTATTTAAAGAACGGCTAATTCGACATTATACATGTCTCAAACATCGGAAATGTTTAAGTCTTAAACTAATATGCAGAGAAATGATGTTGTGACAGAAGATAGCTTTTATCATATTTTAATAAGCAATGAATCATAATATATAGTACGTCGATCATTTTTTCTATGGAAGAATGTAATCATAAACAAGTGAGAGTCTGCAATTGTCATTGGCAAAACTATATTTATTTGGCTCGCGTTGGTAGGGGCAATTTGGCTTAATAAAAAAATAACAGTGCCTTGTTCGATTACTATCGCTTTCTTCTGAATAAAATTGAGATGAGGGTCGCTGTGATACGCTATCCTGAGTAACCGATTGCGCTATGATGCACTATAAGAAAACAACAATTCGGTAGAGGCAGTGAAATAATGATGCCGTTATATTAGGAAAAACTGGTTCTTTATGCGATAGCCATTTTACCTGTCATAATCTTCCTCAACAGAAATGAAAACCAATTCCGACATTTCGTGTCAACATTTTTTTACAATAACAGTGCCATATTCTTCGAAGCATGGCGCTCTGACACTTAGCACCGACGAATAAAACATGAAACTGTTTAGGGCGTGAATTTTTTTTTTTTACTTTTCTCTTGTGTTTCTATTTTCATAATAACGACGGAGGTTGTACTTTTCTTATTCTTGTTTTAAAAAAAAAATTCCGTTTTTAACGCAAAACTACAGAAGGGTTCTGATAATACTCCAGACGGAATATGTGAGCAACAAAAAACTTTTAAAGAAAATGGAAACAAAATGGACGCACTATTTATATTATTCTGACTATTCTCCTCATCTTTGTTCCCATATTTATCACAACGTTTCGGCCGTTGTACGTCCCGGCCTTCTTCAGGCGGTTGGAATGCCGAACTGAACCCTTTATTTCGTTCTCGGGGGTAGACAGTTCTCGTTCCACGTGCAATGTCTAATGGGTGTCAGTTATCAGTTATCTCCGGTTAATTCCCCTCTCCTATCTCTCCACCGCCTTTACCAGGTGTTGAATTAACATTCTGTGAGTCCTGTCACTGGATCTAACGCCTTTTCCACTGTGTCATGTGTCCTTGAGGACATCTGTGTATGAATTTCTGGGTATTATAAACCTAATGTCTTCAGCAACTATTTTTTACCAGTGCTCATATTGCAATTTTTTGCTGTTACCATTGCATGTATTTACCAGAGTTCATATTGCAATTTTCATTGTTATTATTGCTTTTCTCTGGCACTCCTTATTGCAGGTCCCCTATTGTATTCATTCCTATGCTTGGTCAGCTCATGAGATATTTGTGGCCTAGCATCTGTGCTGATTTCTGAAGTTACCGAATTTTCCAAAGATATTCTATGTCTATGATTTCAACCTGATCCTACAGCGGGCGGTGATCTCCCCTTTCTGTCCATTTGTGGTCAGCCGCGCCTGATTTTTCTACTTCCCTTGTGTTACAGCTTTTTGGTGTTCTTGAAGCCTTACCTTAAGGGGGCGTCCTGTCTCCCTTTTATATGTCTTTGCACAGCTGCAGGGGATAGCGTACACACAGTCTTTAGTCATCTTCTCTTCTATGGTGGGGTCTTACTCGGGAGAGATATATGCGAAGTGTCGTCAAGCTTTTGCAGTTTGTCCTGATGTTATATGGACCTCAGATCCTTCACATTTTCTCTGATAACCCCTTCACATAAGGCAGGCAGACTGTTTTCTGAGAGTTTTTGTCTTCATCTTTTATCCGCCTATCCCAGTTTATTGGGGATGCTGCCATGTTCCCAGGGTAGTTGTTACGTTGTAGGGTACTATTTATACTGACCAATTCTTTGTCTAATATCTCTGGGTCGCCACATATGACTTTTGCTCGATGTTGTAAGCAGCGGGCGATCCATTTCTTTATGCTGTATGGATGGTGGGAGTTGAAATTAAGGTATTGTCCGGTGAATGTCGGTATACGGATGTCTTGAACCCATGCTCTTTTCGAGATATTAGAACATCCAGGAATGGGAGTGTGTTGCTACTCTCTTTCTCCATCGTGAACTGCATCGAAGGTCTTATTGAGTTCACATGGTCCAGTAGAACCTGAACATCTTCCTGCTGTGAGCAGATTATGAAGGTTTCATCTACGTACCTTAACCAAAGAGTTGGCTTTAGAGATATAGAGTCTAATGCAATTTTTTCAAATATGCCATGTATATATTCGCCATTGCTGGTGATAATGGCGAGCCCATTGCTAAGTCCTCATCCTGTCGACAAATGCGTGATCCCATTCCGAAATGTGTTGTTTGTGTACAGAAAAACAGATACAAAAAAAACGCATATTTACCATCAGAAAGAGACAATTGAAATATCTAGGGAAATTACTTATGAAAGGGGCCTTAAAAGATTTGCTAGAAGAAAACAGCGCATAGCCCATCGAGAGAGCCTGGGCAAATGGATGATGGAGCAAGAGTTTAGGAGAGATAACAAAAAGACCACATTTATTAAGAGATGCAAAATACATTGCGGAGAGCTATGATAGTAATGGACCTGAAGGGACACATCATATACGTTCACACGATCAATAAAAACAAATTGGGCGTAGAATTAATACATATATATATATATATATATATATATATATATATATATATATATATATATATATATATATATTGACATAATAATACTGCTAATATACGCGTGATAATACTTTTCTTTTTATTAATTTATTATTATGTCAATATATATATATATATTGACATAATAATACTGCTAATATACGCGTGATAATACTTTTCTTTTTATTAATTCATCCCAAGCAAGATGATAATACTACTACGATGAAATAGGTTACGGAGTATGACGGAGAAGGCTTTGCAAGGAACCTGAAACCCAATCATAAGCAGGAAAAATGTAATTTATCACATGCTTTTGCATAATTTATATGTTGTGGTAAACCCTCCTACAGTAGAATGAACTCTTCCTCCTCTCATAAATACAAACTGCGAGTGTCTGATAATAGAAGTGAAGTGGTGTAGTAGACACAGTGCTAATCTACTTATTACTAACACTATTGTTTTGTATTATATCTTCAAGATACTTTGTCAACCTACCTTCGTCTTCCGTGTTTTTCTTTCTGCCCCATAAACAGGCCACAGCAGTATAAACCACAGGTACAAATCTTTCCGCATTTCTGCTTTCCTTCAGAATAATTCAGAGCATAAATATCTTTGGTCTAGTCTTTGACGAAATCGCAATGTTCTTTTCCTACATCATGTCTATTACTGCTTCGCGATCTCTTACTTATTATTAACGTAGCGTCCCTGTCCGTTTTCCATAAATCCTCTCATTGTAGTTGTTCTGATGAACATTCCGTAATTGTAGCTAAACTTCATCATTCTAAGCACAGTACTAGATTGGCGGTTAGGTCTCCTCGTTTGACAGCTAAAATGGCTTGATGTAACAGTTTCTTCTATCAAAATTTTCGCCTATGAAACTCTATTTCAGTTTCTTTGCTCCCACTCAACTTTGATCTTCAAAAACTTAAATGGAGGGTCAATCGTTATTATCTGTTTTCATAATTCCTTTTAGAAATAAAATAAAAAAATTAAACAAACTACTATTAAAGAGAGGTCTTGGGGTGGAATGATTGATAACTTATACGAAAGTTACCCAAATTTTCCTAAACTTTTAGAGTCTATTGCGCGCGCGCGCACAGGCACACACATAAAACATAAACACACACACACACACACACACACACACACACACACACACACATATATATATATATATATATATATATATATATATATATTACATGTCTTATATAACCAAGGGTTTAGTTATGTTAAAACTTAACGTTTCTTTTATGAAATAACTGATTTTCTATCATTATACCAAAAGTCTATTGATTTAACCACATATGTGATAACGAGGTTAAATCTGTATTTATGAATATATGAAAGCAACTTTTCGATGTTCATACAAACAAAAATACGCACTGACACAAGCGCTTGCACACACACATACGCAGACACACCCACACACCACACAGACGCGAAAGCAGACACAGCTTATGTATACACAGATAAGCGATGCTTGAGCAAAATTTCTCACATTCTACTTGAGCCTTTAAATATCTCTCATAGGGAATTAAAAAATACTTTTCTTGAGGGTGTTTTCATAAATGTTACAGTAGCGTATACGAAAATGTTCATCTGCTTATGACAAAAATTTTCTATCGCGCCTATTTTTGTGTTATGAATATACCTCACATTTTGCACTATGGAAGTCTTTCAGCTGACACAACATATCTCACACGGAAATCATATTATGTCGACTCACCGACCGTAGATACACCGTAAAAAAATATCACGAATCCTTTCTATAGAACACACAATAAAAATAATCACAGGAGAGAAGGTGAAACATGCTTCGTACCAACGAAACGACGACACACTATATTCAGACAAAGCATTGAAAAACACTATGCAAATCTTGCAGTAAGTGATTTTCTTAGAAGAATAAACCACTGAAGACAGTCGTAGTAGAAAGCATTTTGGGAATGAATCTATTTAGTTTGTGTGAAATGGATATGTATAGACGTGAAACAGTTTGGAGAACTCATATGGACGAATGTTCACACTGTTGATTCCGAAAAAAAAATCGTCCATTTTCGAGCGCATCCTATATGTGAGCAGGGGAAGTAGAAATGTTTATTTCTGGGGTAATTCAAATCTCTTTTGAGAAATAAGGAAAGCGATTTTGAAACAAAAACAGACAAATTGCACTGAAATGCAATTGAAATATGATCCCACGTTAAAAACAAATGTCTACAAGGAATAATTTAGAATAGGAAACTTCTTCAATATCCATATGAGTAAAAAAGAAAAATAGAATTATTTTGGTTGCCATGGTTTTAAAACATTAAATTTATTTAGAAACCGCGAGAATTTTCCCTGCAACGAAGTCGTTCACGAAATAAATATCGATAAAAGGTAAACTAGTAGTAGACAATAATATCAGTTCTCCGGTATACTTTTAAGTTAAAGTTTTTCTTAATATATATTTCTTTTTTCTTTGCTTATAAAAACTTTTGCTGGTCAGTCCACTTTTCTTTCTATGCTTTTTACTTCTTCTCGAGTATACTGTCATGACTCATTTAGAGCAAGTTAGTATTTATCATGCGTGCAATGGTTCGAGAGTTTCCATAGTTCTCTGATCTCTGACCAAATGTTTTATTATATCCACCATTACGCTCAGATTATTCAATCATTTTAGTGTATTTTTTTTCTCATTTTGGATTATACCTTTTGAAGTAAAGCAATATTTATATATCTAAAATTTAAAAATACAAATCAATAAAGCAAGCTAACACACACGGATATATATATATATATATATATATATATATATATATATATATATATATAATGCTGATATCCCATGAGGTGTGGACGGAGTGATTGCTGGAGTTACTGTCTATGAACATCTATAATCGGGATGCTGAAAGTAACATCAATCAGCTGAGAAATGATATATATATATATATATATATATATATATATATATATATATATATATATAGAGAGAGAGAGAGAGATAGATAGATAGATAGGCAGAGTTGGAGCAGATGCGGCGCACTGTAGACTAAGTTTTCCTTTGGTCAGCAAAAAAATCTTTTCCCTATGGACGTTGTAACTAACTACCAAAATAATAGGGTTTCGCCACTTCACCTCGCAACATACCTGAAGGTTTCAAAACACATTTCAAGCGGCCGAAACCAAGTGGCTGATGTTTTTGATGGATTGAAATCGCATTTGCTTTTCCTTGATCTGTGTAAGTGAATGATATATTTTACCAGCAGATGTTAGACAAAGATGTGTTTCCCTGGATGTCAGTCCCATTTGGGAGTTGTAATGTCCTCACTCAAGACAAAGACCCCGCACACACGATCAATTTCACGCAGAACTGGTGCAGGAAACATTTTCGTGAATTTTTTGACAAGTCAATTTGACCTCCATCAAGCCCTGACATTATTCATATGGAAGTTGGAATATGTTTCCTACTGTGGAGGGATGCCTCACGTGAATTCATATTTGTGTTCGATATGAAAGAAGCTCTTCTGTCGTCGTGATACAGTTGGATCGAAGTTATGAAGATCTCATGTACTTCAGTTCAGGAGATATTAAGGAATATGGTAAGAGCAAATAGGGGAAAGTTTGTATTGGAAATATATGTAAAATATTGTTAAAATAAATATAAGAATCAACTTGTAAACGGTCAATATAAAAAAAAACAAAAGATTTTATCTTATGATATAATTAATATATAATTTTAAGTATACTATTTATGCGTTAAAATGCTCAATATCAGGGGAAAAGCGTATTTAAATATAAACGTGGACATTGAAGTCAACGCTCAGAAGTGACAGGTTGTATCATGCCAAAAGATATATATATATATATATATATATATATATTAAGAAATGAACAAGTCCCACAATTTATTTATTAAAGACATTTAACGTTCTTTTTTTATAGATACAAGTATTTAAGTAAATGCTCTGTTTATAATAAACAGTATTAAATAACATTTACCGGCCTGAATGTCCGAGAAGTTTTCATAGAAAATATTCGTCCTTTGACAGGATTCGAACCTATACGCAACCGTCATTTACGCTGAAGTTTAACATAAAAATGTCTTTAATATATATATATATATATATATATATATATATAAGGTGTTCTGCGATGGCAGACCCGTATGTATTGGTCAAAATATCTGAAGAAGTTTACTTCGGATTTTCGTTGGAACGTGTTATTTTATTCTAGCATCCAGCCGTTGGGTCGTTCTCCCTATGTAGCGCGATCCACAACTACATTTAAAAGAATAAATTAACGAGCTATTATGATGTGGAGGGAGAACATCCAGAATGCAGAAGTTTGTGAAAATAAACTACTGGCTTGGTCAAAATATTCATTGGCTAAATTTATATAATGAACGAAAGGAAATTTTTGGCCAGCAGAACAATCAAGTAAGACATAAGGCTACATTTATCTATTTAAGCAGTAAAACGACGAGACCTACTATAATTCAGTCGGTGTATCAAAGAAGAAAGCTCATTATCACAATAGCCATGAAATATATATATATATATATATATATATATATATATATATATATATATATATATATAATTAATGAAAAAACAGACCACTTTAAGGTACTATTACAATAATTTATTTCACCAAAATCCTTTTGAAGGACTCCGGATCATCAGGTAACACTTCCAACAACGAAATGAAAGGAAAAACGGGATTAGAAATTGATGGGTAGTGTAATTTTTGTAATTTAACAGGGAGGGTGATAGTTGTAGTTAACGAGACAAGGTAGAGTGTATGGAGGGGTTAATATCATATTTCTCTTGAGCATGTTTTATATTGGGGTAGGAGGAGTGACCTAATCGTGACCTATTAAGATGGTTAACTTAACGGAAATGATATATAGGAATGGGAGGGTAGTGGGGGGAAAAGAAAAGGAAAAATGGAAAGGAGACAGACGACAGTAATACAGATATATCTAAATGAGTGATACGGCAAAGAGAGAGGGGGGAGGGAAGTGAATCGAAAAGGCTGTAATTTTGTTTTAACAAAATTATGTAAAAGATAGATTTCAATGCTTGATATTAATTTAGATGTCTAAAAAATGATGAATGTTATCAATTTAAACATTTAGTTTTTCAAGTAAATAGTTTAGGGACTACTATTTTTATTAGCACATTTATCGAGAACATATTAAAGAAATATTTAAAATTATAATAGTTTATTTACCCGGCCAATTGTACTTTCATAATTTTTTTAAAAAAATTTGGTAACAATAACGTCTATATTAGTTTTAATTTAAATCTAATTTATGAATGCAATTTTTCTCTATTATTATATGGGTAAACTTAATTAAGGTTTAGGTTTCATTATTTAATAATATTTGAGGGTAATATTAAAGATTTTGTTTTCTTCTTATATGTATCTCACAAAAACATATTCATGCAAATCCACATATACATACGTCCATTTACATGTGCAAATACACACATAGACACACGTACAACAATATACACAAATATTCATCCATCTTCATACATAAATTACATATACACATACGTTTCTCAATCAATACCTATATTTTAACGTTTGAAATTTATTTAGATTTTAGTTTGATTTTATAGTTAAAGTTTATTATTAAAGGGATTTCGTTAATATTATTATTACTATTAATAGTTAAAGAGTGGTATATTAAAATTTAAATTATCAATTTTAAGATGAAACTCCCTTAAGAAGATAAAAATACTCTCTCAAAATTTAATTATAGAACATTAAAAGAGAAAAAGCAATTTTAAAATACCAAGAGAATGACCCAAGTACTTCCATTTAAAATATATAGGAGTTTATCAGTCAGTGTGGTATGAACTAAATTGTTCAATAAATAGAGTAATGTCTCAGTTATTATCTCGAATATTTGCACGTCGGATCAGTTTGTTTAAATTAAATATGTGGTTCAGTTCAATTTGTATTATAATGAATCATTCATACAAAAAGTAAATTAGTAAAGATAATATATATATATATATATATATATATATATATATTTATATTAAGACATTTTTATGTATATACTTTCTTTTTATAGATACAAATATTTCAGAAAAGGCTCTGTATTATAATAAACAGTATAAAATATTCATCGGCCTGAATGTCCGAGAAATTTTCATAGAAATATTCATCCACCGACAGGAATCGAACTTGTATTCTATAAGGAAGCGTCATTTAACCCGACATAACTTAACGGATCGCGCCACAGTGGATCGTACGGTTAGCAAAATCGATTTTACAGTTTTTTAAACTTGAATCTTCCATGAATCTCTCACGTACATTCATATCTGCTCAAAGCCTATCCAAATGTAAACAAACGACGTCACAATTATGAAATGGACAAAGTCCGACAATTATTTAAAGACATTTTTATGTTTAGTTTATACATTCTTTTTACAGTTACAAATATTTAATGAAATGCTCTGTTTTACAATAAACCTTCTTATAACATTTACCGGCCTGAATGTCAGAGAAATCTTCAAAGAAAATATTCGTCCTCCGACAGGAATCAAACCTGTATCCTATACGGAACCGTCATTTTTTAAATTTGTTTTTTTTTTTAATTTTAAAATTAACATTTAAATATATATATATATATATATATATATATATATATATATATATATATTATAAATTATTTGATTTTAAATATGTTTTTTCACTACACAGTTCTAACCATGTTTCAAAAATGGAAGCTGAAAGCTCCGAATTAAATTTTGTAATTAATTTAAAGACATTAGTTCCATTTCATCCTCAAGCGAATTTTGGAGTAACTTTTAAAATTACTGGGATATAAAGACACAGCGAAAATCATAATTCACGTTTCCAAGGATACAGAGAAATCCACTTCAACCAGACAAGGGGTGTTTGCGTGTTCATTATCGCTGTATTTTGATGTATCAGTTATTAGTTACGTTTTGGTAGGGGGTAGGAATGACATCCGTTAAATGCATGTCATCTGGATTTTTTTAAATTTTATTGTTAACGGCAAAAATTCTTACGGCATTTTTTTCTATTTGTATATTTAAAGATTTTGGTGGTGGGGGGTGTTTAGGTTAGAATACATTTTGTTTAACTACGATTTGAAAAACATTTTCACTTTTAATTTTTAATTTACTATATTTCTTTTCAGAACAAGTAAATGTATTAGAATCCCTTACAATATGTAGAATTATTTTCACATCAAGTATAAGTATGTATATTATTAGGTAACAATTCTTTTTTAATTATATTTAAACATTATTTAAGTAAAATTCATGACAATGACGGCAAAAATAGCTAATTAATTTCACTGATTTAGTAAACATTATTTTTTATATAAACCTAGTGATATATTGTTTCTCATGTAAGTACAAAGGACATGTTCTTTCTTTTTTTATTTATATATACATATATATATATATATATGTTCTTTCTTTTTATATATATATATATATATATATATATATATATATATATATATATATATATATATATAATCTTAATCAAAACATTAGTGATTGGTTTTGATCATGTTCTTCATTTGAAATTACATTATTATTTTAATATTATTGTAGTGTATTTCTGTCTTTTGATAAGATCTGGTTTATTATGATCCCTCAATATGTACCATTACTGAAGACGTTATTAAAACCGCATTAGACTTACCAATTGTTATATTAGCTTCTTATTTATTTCTTAGTAACAGGATCAGTTACAATATATGATTATACTATTAATTATATAATCCCAACATATCGGTAAATATCCACATAAACAATTAATTTCATTGTTAATCGGGTGACTTTTTCAATGAGAAACCTATTTTTTACCCACTATGAAAACCTCTTTCAGTGACTAAACATATCGCTACTCAAGCGTTGCGTTTATCACAGTAAAGTCAAATCTTGAATATCTAACCTGAATTGTAATTATTAAAAATGTTTTGTATGTTCAAAACTGCCGAACAGTTGTTAATAAACCATGGCATATACGACGCGCTAATTAATTGAATTTTCGTCGCACATAATCTATAAATAATAAGAGATGTGGCAGGTTTTATTACGAAAACTATTTTGTTTTGTCTCTTGTATATAGTTTTTGTACATATTTATAAATAATCATTGGGTTTTTTTTTGATTTTCAAATTGTTATTTTATTCCCCGACGATATTATGGTATATAGAGGAATGAAGAATAATGGCTGAGTTCTTGTGGTGGATGTTCAAATTGGAAGGCGTGGATGAGTCGTGATTCTAATTAAGCCAGTAAGTGACGACCAATCTATTCTTCTTTTTAGGACTTGTGCCTTAATCATAAACGTAGAAAGAAGATTTTACCAAATACTGAAATCCTGAATTTTGATAACCATATCTCATAACCACGAAAAAAAACTCGAAAAAATGCCAGAGAAACAAAAAATTTTCATGATTGAAATGCTTTTCGGACATCTTCGAAGATTACCGATGGTAATCTTCGAAGATGTCCGAAAAGCATTTCAAGAAATAATAAACGAACTGAAATTGATTTATTGATTCGTTTTCATTAATACTTTGCAGGCTATTTAAAGCCATAAAATATTTCTAGATTTGTTGAAGCTTGGATAAGCATGGAATAATAATAATACAACACAAAATGTACGTAAACAAAATGTATTGAAACAAGGAAAAGGTACACAATATTTACAGTTAGTTTTGGTATATTCTTGGGAAGACTGTTCCTGTAGAATGGGTTGACTTAATCGCAGTCGGGCAGAGTCTCTCGATTGGATCTCTTCTTACTTCTTCCCTCGTCTTCCCGGTACCAACCCATATTTATATGGTCGGTACTCCACTATGTAAATTAGGTGGATCGTACCACAACAAGATTGTAAGTATGTTCATTTTTGTGGGTGGGAAAATAATGCTTCAGCAATAAAACTTTTTTCTAATTAACCAATAGCAGGTGGGAGAACGAGGTGGATTTAGGGAAAGAGAATGTAACGAACCCAACTGGAATTGGAACTTGGCTTACCGATTAACAATTCCGAATCATTATTCATTATATCACCCGCATATTTAAACTTAGAGACCGGGTAATACTAAGCGGTCCATCATCTAGGTACAGACCTGGTCCGAATTTACTTAAATTCAGTGACCGTACGGGAACAAGCGTTTCAACCTGATTAGACCGTAAGCCATTCGAGAATCATGGAGAAGACTGCATTTATTCAAGAGCAGCCGTGACATTACTGATAAAGGCTATATTGCATTAAAGGGGATTGCTGCCACTTGAATACCAATTTCAATCAAGAGATATTATTCGGATGTTTAATGAATAAGAACAACAAAAACGACAGTAAAAAAAAACAAGAGAATGAATAAAAGCAACAACAATAAGAAGACTTCGACGGAAAGAAGAAGAAGAAGAAGACTTCAGCGGAAAGAAGAAGAAGAAGAAGACTTCAACAGAAAGAAGAAGAAGAAGAAGAAGAAGACTTCGACGGAAAGAAGAAGAAGAAGACTTCGACGGAAAGAAGAAGAAGAAGACTTCAACGGAAAGAAGAAGAAGAAGAAGAAGAAGAAGAAGAAGAAGAAGAAGAAGAAGAAGAAGAAGAAGAAGAAAATGATGATGATGTGGGGAGACATTAAGATTGCTTATTTGCTGAGTAAAATCATCGACAGATGGGCAAGTTCTTGTCTAGGTAAAAAGTAGATTTTCTAACCCGAGGGCAGACGAAAGATTTGGAGGAGGTTCAGTTCAAGTTTGACGGTAAAGTTCTCCCCGCGACGTAGAAGAGGGACAAAGATGTGTTGAAGGATCGCCAGAAGTGGGCGCCCAAGTACATGTCATACGGATTTGTTCTATTGTATAGTTTCACAGCCAATCATTTATTTTGACAAAAAAAAAAAATAAAGAAATGAAAGTAAATGCCAGTGACTGGATTCATATTAAGGATTATCAATGTCATTTTACATTTCCTGAATTATTCTGTCTTTATATATTTATAAAGAGACACGTCTTAAAGAAATATCTAAAGACTTATATATTTTGCACCAATGTGTACTTAACATATGTACAAGCGGACAAAATATGACAGATACTTTCTCACAATGTTTAAGTCATCAATATATTCTTTATTCAGATTTATAATTCCGAAAATTAAATGTAAATACTCAAAGGTAAAAAATATGCTTATAAATGCCAGTCTCTTATGTGTATAAACAGTATTTCTAGACAAAGAGTGCAGGAAGAGATCATCTTACACACACACACACACGCACGCACGCACACACACACACACACACACACACACACACATATATATATATATATATATATATATATATATATATATATATATATATATAAAAATAAAATAAAAAAATAAATAAATCTCCATTGACACGTAAACCAGAGTAGGCGAAATCATCTTCCGTTTTAAATTTAGACATCCCAACCTTACTCTGACTTGACATCTGTGAATGTAACTTTATACTGATACAAATTATTAACACCTTACACCCCTTTTTATTTAAACAATTGTTCTAGCCGTTACCATAGAGATTTTGATTTCAATAATGAATATGCAATTAAAACACGTAAATTTCAGAAATAACTTATTCAAAAAAAAATTTCATTTGAAGATGGAACAGAGCTTACTTTAATTCAAATAATTATATTGAAGTTTTCGGCTGTTGTTTAGAAACATGAGAACTCTTATGTAGCGTGTTGGAATCATATTTTTAAATAAATAATCATATATATATATATATATATATATATATATATATATATATATATACAACACAAACAATTTACTTATTCAAAGTATCTCCTCCCCATCAACTGATATATAACGTAAAACCAACATTATATATCAATTCAAATGTCCCTTGGACGAACGTATCTCCGACAGAAAAAAAACAAATGTATATGTTGGACAACTACATAATCAAGACGTCTTACTTTACACCTATCTGACCATTCGTTCATTGCGAGACATTTACACCAACATTCCTGTCCGCATTCACAGTATAGAAAAATACTGATTGATGACACAATTATCCTGCCCCAAGACAATAACAAATTAAAACTACAGATCCTCAAAGCAATCTCCATTAAAAGATTGAAGACGACACTGAATAGAATCAGCTACGAATACTGTAATATTGTTCTAAAATACTATAAATGAACAATTTACACACTTTAATGAGCGCTTTACCATGAAATTCCAACATAAAAGAAAAAGTTCCATAGTGGATCATTTTTTCACGTTCTAATGAACGCTAAAGCAATACTGACAGCCGTTGCATTTAAATGCGAAAAAATCAGTAATGGAAAGCTACACATAGTCTTTGCCTTAATAATTGCATCCCTGACGATGATCTCAGTAACAGATGGAAAATACTTCGGAAATAAAAATGATTTTCAATGTTACAGTGCATTTCTTGCATCACTTGTTTGTAATACACGGAAAAATATTGGTGATTATGAACGTGTTATGTTAACAATAATCATCCATTACTTTTGTAATTAATTTAATCTTCGAAAACCAGTAACCTACAGTATCTATCTATCTATCTATCTATCTATCTATCTATCTATACACACACACATACATACATATATATATATATATATATATATATATATATATATATATATATATATAAGAAAAACAGACCACTTTAACGTACCATTATAATTATTTATTTCACCAGAGCCCTTTTAAAGACAGCGCTTTCAAAAATGAAATGAAACGGAAAAAAAAAAATCTTCGCTCTCAGGATTTGATCCTCCTTGGGATTACCCATACATATTACCAAGTTCTTCATAACTCAAAATATATATATATATATATATATATATATATATATATATATATATATATATATATATGTGTGTGTGTGTGTGTGTGTGTGTGTGTGTGTGTGTACTTTCACTCTATTCCACTTTTGAATTATTGGATGAACACAAAATAATACTTTTCTAATTTCATCGGCTACGATTCTATCTCAATCTAAAATTTCAACGGGAAATTACTTTTCAACCAATGAGGTTTTAATTCTTCCACTGGCACAAGTGTTTAAGCTTAGCAGCCAAAACTTTACTGTGATATGTTGGCAAAATTACAAAGATAACGACACTCGTTTCACAAATACATAAACATATGCGGAATTAATGTCACTGATAAACAAAATCGTCCTAAAAAAGGACATAGACAATTAATTAAAATCATTCATTTTCTTATGGAGATTAAATCAGAGAAGAATTGGAGATAAAAGCCTCCCTTAGTTCGCAAGCCATGATGATTTTCAGACTAGCCATGTCAATTCCTTAAGCGGACATGGAAACCTCGGCCCAGACTTCTTTCGTGAATATCAGCATAGACAGAATATAACATGTGTAAATAAAACTTAAATATATGAATATCATTGGAAATTCTCCTCAATAGAAATTCCGAATAAATTATTTGACTGTTTATATATTAAAATATTTAACGTCCAGATTTCGAGGACACTTTTTCTCTTATGTATTCACATTTCTCGGATAACCAGTTACTCACAGAATAAAATATTAATATCCAATAATATATATGCGTGTGAACCTTGTGTGTTTGTATATTTTTGTGTGTCTGTGTGTAAATATATATTTATACGTCAATGTTTAAGATTATCAGACATAATTTAAATAGAACAGACAGGGAATTCACTTCAGAAAGTAGTCGAAATATAACGAAAAATGTCGTTACGAGTTTACGCCTGACATTTCGGCATATTCAGGAAAAACACAACATGCATTACCGATCCATCCTATTTAAGTCCATATATACATATCTCTCTCTCGCTCTCACAATCTTACTCTTTCTCATTCACTTTCAGTCTTCTCACTTCCTCTCTCTCTCTCTCTCTCTCTCTCTCACTGTATATATATTGGTTAAAATTAGATATATTTTACTTAACACAGATTCGAGAAAGGACACACACAAACATATATATATATATATATATATGTATATATATATATATATATTTGGTTGGATTGATGTGTGTTTGTGACCCTGGGTTTCACGCTTTTGCGATCGTCAGACAAACTGATTATTTTTTTTCAAATTTTGGGTTCATGTAGATTGCGTGTATTGGTGTTATTATGGAAGTGGGGGGAAACGTCGTCGTGATGTCATCGTGTAAAGCAAACATAGTTACATGTCCGTACACTCGATGAGGTAAGCAGACACACATATGTGTGTGTACGTGTGCGTGTGTGTGTGCGCGCGCGCGCGCGTGTGTGTGTGTGTGTGTTTGTTTGTGTGTCTTTATATGTGTGTATGTGCGTGTGTAATTTATATTAATATATATTTGGGCAGCAACCCTTCTGTTAAACATGTTTCATTGAATATGAGATAGAAAAGCTAAGTATGTTTGCATTTATTTTTTCCACTCTTCCTACTTTTTTCCGTTTGGTGGGTGTACGGGAATGTAAAATCAGTTGTCCCAAGCGCTTTCGGACATTTTTTAGACATTTTAAAGGTGGGAGTTAATTTCTTCAAACATCGACGTTATAAGATGTGGTCCTGTGTTGCTTAGCATACAAGTAGCAGGGTTTATTCTGAACTTCGTATTCAAGGGAGCGTCTTTTTATTGTTTAATACATTTTCTTTCAACACCACTCAGTGGATATGAATATTTGAGTATTCCGTCCGCAAAATAAACTGTTATTAATTCCAACATGTTTTTAACCGACTCGGCAACGAAGCACAACGTCAATCAATCAAGCCTGCATACTGCTTTTATGCACCTTTTCTCGTTTACATTCCCAAAATTTGATAACCGCTCACTTTTGCATCTGAAACATAAACAATATATTGAATTTAATTTACCGATCTGAATTTTCGAGAAATGTTATTAAAGAAAAATTCACCATTTTGCAGGATTCGAAATAATATCCTCCTTTGAAAGAGAAACCATCGTTATATCCGGCGTGCTTTTAACTTGTTTAAGTCTGAGTGTACATTCGTTGTAACAAAATTTGATCACATTAGATTATATGCAATCTCCCTGAAATTGTAACTGCAGTCTAAACTACATTGTCGTTAAACAGGCGCCAATTATAGGTTTTGAGCAACGATCCTGGTAGACAAATATGCCTAGAAATGAAAACTTGCCGACAATTATTTTTATTAGACATTAAAAAATTGGATCAAATTACTTGTTTTCACTGTATCGTTAAAAGTAGGCCCATCCTTAATCTCAAATAGAAGACTAGCAAGAAAAACGATATTATATCCTATTCGCTTTTGCTGTTAAAGATGCTCTGAACTTTTGGTAGATGTATTATCCTTATATGAGATTGAATACACTGTCTCTCGGGAAATTTCAATGAACTAAAACAAAGATGGCTCGAAAACCGAAGAATTTAATTCATCTAAAGTCAGGTATTAAACGCCACTTAGGGACAAAGAGAATAAAAAAAAATCCGAGAGAATAGGTTTCAACGAAAAAGATAGTGACGATTAAAACTAAATTTAAATCTTTGAAAATCGTAGTTAACATGAGTGCTTGAAGCCGGTAGAGAGATTCACAATCGTGAAGTACGAGAAAAGTAACTACTGACAGAGAACTTACGGTAAACAATTTGCAATTTCATCAGTAAAGTTATGAGTTCAAGCTGTCAATTGTGTACTGTGAAGTACAAACGAGGAATGGTCATCAGAAGCATTACCATGATAATATTTACACAAACCAAACTAACGCTATGTTACGGTTTTGCGAAAGTGACTGAAGCCGATCGATACTTTTATCGATTCTTAATTCGATTTTATCAGCAATCTCTAAACTCATCGAAAAAGCATAAGAGATGTAACAGAAAGATTAAGCCCACAAACGAATGGTACACTTATAAATATCCATGCTAGTTTCTAGCGAGAAAATGTCTTGGAGAGGATTTAACAATTGGCTAAATATAATAATTTCATTTCATGAGTTCAAGAAGGCGCAACGATTTGCACTCTTGGAAGTCAGCTTCAGCCATGTTGAAGAATGCAAAAAAAAAAAGAAAGACTCTTGAAATTTGTTCGAGTGGTGTTAAAGACACTTCTTGCCCTGGATTGTAGATCATTTTCAAGAACAGCTGCCAATTTGATTTTCTTGAACTTATCAGTGTTAGAATTAACTTAAGTCTAAATAGTTGTATCACAGGCATAGCTACCAAATCGGAAAGTGACGACATCAAGAAGGCCGTTGATGAAAATTAGGAAAAACTCGGGTCCAAGGAAAAGACTTGGGCGGAAGACTGCATTTTAAATATGAGTAGATAGTTTCCCTTATTATCCGATTCACAGTCATTCCCAGTCTTTTGGACAGGAGTAGATGTGTGTCTTCTGTTTCCTGTTTAAGGCCGAGCTTCCGGCTCCGTTTAAAATCTTCTCGTTTTATTACACTGTCCGTAGTTTATTTCGGCTTTCGTTATCGCCTTGATTGGTGTGAATTGATTAAGACAAATGTTCTATAGGAGTGAACATTCAAGCAATTTTCATTACACACCATACCCCTTCTGCATGAGAAGACCAGCATGCCACACCCAGTCAAGCGCCTTTAACATATCTAAAGCAAGAGCATGTACCTCGGCATTCTTATTTAAAGTTTGGCAGATTCTTTCAGCAATAACCGTCACAATATCGTTGGTTGACCTACATAAGCGAAAGAAATACTGTTTTTTGTCAAAAGAAACGTTGTTAGGTGATATGCTTAATACATTTGGAGTCGGTTATAACATCTTGTACTTTGCTAAAGAAAGGCAGAATATTAACATGATACCCGAAAATACAATATAAGCTGGCGTAAAAGGCGACTATGCGTATAAGACGATCATCAAATTTTCAGGTTAAAATGTTGGTTCCGGGCAAGACGACCCCACAATCGTATTCTAAAAATTATAGTATTGGATTGATTAAATAAATTCAATAAGAATATAATTTCATTTCACTCAAATTGTAAAACAAAAAACGGCTGGGAAATATTTTTAATTAACTACGGGTTCGGGAACCCCACATTAGATTCGGCCTTGTGCCACATGCGTCTTCGTGGAGCAATTGCTAGATACCATCTACAATACGTCATGAGGGGGTGCTGTGTTTTCGCAAGTATATTACCGTTGCTTGAATGACTTTTCCTTCTTATCCATCCAATCGTTCTATTCTCGAATGAGATCTTTAAACATACAGCCAGTTGTGTTTTCAGCATCATCGAAAAAAGTAAGCGAGGCAAGGGTATGACTTACGTCAAAATTATCCCATGATAACTTACCATGAACCAGAAGATTTAAGGTTCACTTTTTACATCTGTAATGTAAGTTGGCAATCTATTTCTTTTTTCTTCCTACTTTTATTTTTTTACGATTGGTAAGGTAAAAAGGTCGCCTTGTACGCCAACATATACAATTTTTAAAATAGGGAAAGATTACCTTTAGAGATTTTATTGTCAATTTCTTATTTTATTTTGTAAACGATTCTCTCCTAGTATTATGCACTGAAAACTCTGTGACAATTTTCTGGAGTAGATTCTAAAGCCCCACAATTTCAATTCTATTGATATGGCTACGTTCAGCATCATTAAGCTAAATTTCTTTTCTTTGTCTTTTAGTAAATCTGCATGATTTTCGGGGAAAGTAAATCGTTTGAGTTTCTGTTGTGTTTTGAATATGGAGTCGCTTTCTCGTAGACTAACTGCCTCTCAATATGAGAGAGATCGTTGCAACATGTTATCTAATTCATAGTTGGAAGTGGAAAAAAGGGAGATTTAAAACTTTCCCGAGGACATTATTGTGAGGAGAGCGTATCTAATTACGTCTGAAATTTGGATCGACGATTTCCCTTTTCAGTCGATTGCTATTACGCTACCCGTTCATTCACGAACGTAAAGAGTTGCAAGATAAAAATCCTAAAAATGCTTGACAGACGACTCAACCTTATGTTAACTTCGATTTTTTCATAAATCTTCAGTTATGCACACTCCATACGTGATCGAATACATCACCCTTTTTCTTCGTCTTCTTCTACCGCGTGATTTCAGAACGTCGGTGATCACGAATCGCTACAATTTCCTGCCGTTGTAGCTCAGAGAATAGTTTGTATTTTTTCTATTTCTTATGTTCTGTAAACCATTTACAAAAACTCATTAGTTAGGTATACACTACTTTCATCTGTACCTCTTGCATTCACTATGTTCTGTGAGTGTTAAATTTTCCAAGTCTCCTTTCCTCATTATGTGTTCTAGAAAATTCAACTGTTTATTCTAATGTTAAGTTTGTCTTTTTTCTTTATATTTTATCTAAAACTTCGTAGTTGCTCACCTTTTCGGTCCATGATATTCACAACATCTTTACGTAGAACCAAATTTTTATTCCTTTAAGTCTCTGCTTCATCTGTGAGGAGATTTTCTATCTATGCCATATAGAGGACTGATATTGCATAAAAGCCCAGTACTTTATTCTTTGTTTATAACGAACTTTTCATGTTTGTTAATAATTTGCTTAGTTTTTGGAAATTACCTTTCACTATCGAAATTCTTATTCAGTTTTCATTGTCGCATTTTTCTGTCCTCTTTTAAAACACTTCCTAGATAGTGTCCGGTGTTATTTCAATCAAAAATGGATTACTATTACATTGAGCAAAAACTGAAATCCGAAATCGACCGAGTGAAAATGGTTTTGATTTCTTCCGTTTTCCAAGACAAAATACTTCTCTGTGATAATATTTGAGATATCTCACCCCAGCAATTCAAAGATAAATTCTTAGCCGATTATTTTCTGTAAAATTAGTTCTCATCATGAAGTCAGGAAATGAAGGATTTTAGTTGAAGAGCTTGGCAATCTGCAAGTTAATCCCAAGAGAAAGCAATAATCCGAGAACAAAATTGAAACAAAAAAACAAGTTTTTAAATGAAGTTTTGGGAATAATTTAAGCATCGCTGCTCACATCATCCCTGCATTTAGCCCTTGAGGCAACGTCATTTTTTTTTCGGTTCATATTTTTAGAAAATATAAAAAAATGTAAATAATTGTAATCTCCAGTAATATTCATTGACCCAGTCTTCATCACTGCTTCGTAAGACTGAGATGAAATTTTGCTTTTTGCATTTCTTCGTTATTGACATCTGTTTCAGTGATATTTTATCAATATATTATTCTTTTCGTTTTATAACACCTTCTTAACGTGGTTTATTCAGTTGCTAATAAAATAAAATAAAATAAATAATAAACATTAAATCCTGTGAATAATTGCTATGAAAGAAAATGTAGAATAGGTTCGATATCAATCTATTATTTAATATAAAACAGTAAAATAAAATATTTAACGTTCGTGCCAATTTAGCTTCCCTATTTATGATAATTATATCTTACATTGTATGGATGTTACGGTTGTATGGATGTTAGCCACTTCAATATTTCGTGTTGCATAAATAAGAATAAATGTTTTTAATCTAATATCAGTTTTTACTTTCCGCTTTCTTCATACATATTTGTTATGAATGATCTCACTTCTACGTGGGATAATGATTAGCAAGCTTGTTTCTCTAGATCAATTATAAACGAGTATCAAACTCATGCCACATCTAAACTGTGCTTAATGAATTACTATATTTGTCATAATTCACTAAAGCCATAGATTTTGCTTATATAGAATATTGCATTGTAATTCACTCAGAATTTATGAACATATACACACGTGTCTGTGTGAATGTGAATAATTCAGATGGAGTATATTTGACAAAGGATAATATAAATAAAGACAAAAGGAAACTTTTCTTAACCGACGATTTTCTTCTTCTGCGGGACTTTATTAAGGTAAATGTTTTATTTTGTGACAGTATTTATATACAAAAGTAAAATTTTATTGGTTTTAAATTTTTTTAGGAATGACATTTTTGCTCTTCTATATAAATACTTTGTAAAATATACACTCATTATATTTGCCTTGATAAAATCCCGCAGAGGACGCAATGCGATAACAGATATATATATATATATATATATATATATATATATATATATATATATATCTGTTATTGCACATTCAAATACTGATGGGTGCCACCTTCTTAATCTTTTGCCGTAACTACTGTGTAACTAATTATCTGCATTATATTATTGTTTTCTCCATGAGTTGCATGTACTATCGATTTTAGATGTTGCTGCAGTTCAAGGTTCTCAAGCGATGTGGTTTCTGTTATTTGGTACAGTTCATTTTAATTCTTTAGCGTCAGACACGGTAGTTCGGTGAAATATTGTCCGCGCTAAGACTTCATTGGCAAAAGGCCATTTCAATAATAGATTTGAAAAAGGCTTAGCATACGGTATAGAGTTTAGATAGCTCTGCACGTTTTTGTCACCATGCATGGCATCTAGATGAATGCTACGGTCAGACGAGATTATTTAATGGTACTGAGTTTAATGTTTTGGTTTTATAGCAGTTTGGGGTGTTTGGAGAAACTACACTTAGAACATCCATTTTTATGTATAATTTTCTTATCCCCTCTAAGTTCGTTATAAATGATCAATACACTGGGGTATTAGAAGTGATTAATTATTAATAATTTCCTATTCTATTTTGCTATGATATTTCAGTATAAGAGCTATGAATAATTTGATTCAAATTAGAGATCATATTTCCTAATTTGGAAAGGTTTCTCTTGAGTTTTATTTCTTGGAAGACTTCGTAACTGACTATATATATAGGTTACTTTCGGATTAATTCAAGTGGGGGTAAGGATGATAGTGATCTTTAAACTATGAGGCACGATTCAGTTCGATGTTATGTTCAATCTATATCAATAAACATTTTATCTTCGATATTAAGCACTATTGCTCTATAATTTTAGTTAATTTAAAAGAATATATGGATATGCATTTGGCACCCAATTCATGTAATTCGGATGAGATTTGCATCCGTCTCTTTTATTTCTTAACATTGACAATTCTCTCCACACGTCTCTTGTCAGTATCATTAGTGATCTGTATTCAACCATTTGCTGTCCACGATGGGCGTTAATAGGCTTCAAGTATTCCGATATACATACGATACATATCAACGTGGAATGTCAAATGCCTCCAAATTTTTCTGGGCTCTGACAACCAGACTAAGAAAGCCTTCCGGATATGAGGAATTGGTTACAAATTCCGGATATGAGGAGTTATATTTAGATTAAAATAAAAGAACTGAAATCAGGTTTGACATTTACTTTTAATGTTTTATAGTAAACGGAATAAGCTAATGGCGAATGAAATTTAACGGAATTGATTTTAAGGAAAAAGAAATAAATTATGTAATGTTAATAAAAATTAATTAAATTAAGTATGTCACGTATTAAAAACAAATAATATAACTAGGATTTTTTAATCGCTATTGCATGATGATTTTTTTCTTTTCTCTCATTCTCAACATTTTCCATATTTCCTTTTGCTTTTGTTCGTGAATTGTTTTTAAAACGAATATGGTTTTTACCTCTGCGTGCGTTACTGCAATCACCGTAGATGAATGCTGGCTTTCTTTCCATAAAACTGACAAACATTTTAATAGCTTTTTCAATTTCAATTCTTTTTTCATCACAATTATGTTTTTGTTTTGTATTTCCTTAATCTTTGTAACTGTGCGAACGCTGGAGAATAGATTCTTTGGAAGATATTATATCATATAATGTTGACTTTCCTATGTTGAACTCAGCCATTAGTTACAATGAACTTTCATCAGCATCTAGTCTTTTTAAGATTTCCACTTTTTGCGATAACTCCAAAGTTGTTCTTTTTCTCTTATTTCCATCATCTTTTGCACCAATAGAAACCATTAGGGAAAAATAAGCGTAAGCCATTATCCGAAGTAAATTTCCTGAAAAACAGAAATTTCAAATCAGTTGCATATCACCCAAAATAATGTCCGGATATGCAGGATTCCGGACATGAGGCACTGCGAATATGAGTGATTCCGGATATGAGAGATTCCGAATATGACTGTACTTGGAATCTTAGCCCTAATGTTCTAATTGGTTTCTAACGCCTTTCGTAACTTGAGTAGTTGCATATTTTTTAATTGTACAAATATACTGTGTTGCAGCCCATTAATTATGAGAATTTAAATATTGGCGCAACAAAATCTTCCGAACTTGTATTTTTTATCAATTGTTTTTGTGTGATATCAAGTTAATACTGGAACTCGAATAATGTTGAATCACCGTGTGATTATATGGGCTTTTTCCAAGAGGCCTAAAGCAGAAGGAAAAACGTAGAAGAGAAAATGTCAGAATTTCATCTGAATAAAGACGAATATATGAAGGTGAAAAGCGGATGGGACAATGTAGAGAAGGAAGTGAATGATTGTAAGATATTTGCAGGCGAATGGGAAAAAAAAGAAGCATTGAAAAATAATGAAACGGAAGGAAGGAGACAAGCCAATGATATTTGAGTGAAAGAGTAAATTAGAATTTTTGAAATGAATGAAATCGCAATTGACGAAATATCGGAAGTGCGTGAAAAGACGACTTTTCAGAAATAAAAATAATAACAAAATATAAACTGAAGCAATGTACGAATTCTTATTTAAATAAAAATGAATCTGTAATTATTTTTTTAAAGAATTTGAGCATTATACAAAGTAAGAATAAAATAAAATTCAAATACAGAATGAATATAAAAACAAAGAATTTCAGGAAAAATGAAGAATATTACAAAGATAGAATCGAACAGATAAAAAGTCGGATCGAAAAAATAATAAAAATCAAGAAATATTTATAAATGAATGAATAAATGTAGAAGAATTAATACAGAGCAAAAAATAAAATAAAGAAAGAAATATCGATGGGCTAATAGAAAAAATGTAAACATCAGAATTAACAATTAAAAAAAGAAAAAATTATGAAGGAAATTTTGAGAGAAAAAACATAGTAAAACAGATGATCAACTTAATAAAATTTAAGAAATCCAGTTGAGAAAAAGAAGAAAATAGAAGCCCTAAGGCATAACATGAAAGATAAAGAGAGGAGTAACAAATGACATTGAAAAATATAATGAAATGTCAAAGAAGAAAGAAAGAAAGAAAGTGAAGAAAAATACCCTGAAAGATAATCAAATAATAATAATCAGGAAGAAGAAAAAAAAAAAGTAAAACACCTGAAATAAAAAGACGACGTGAAGAAAGAACAAAAAGTACCAAATTATGCTGGAGTGGAAGGTGAGAACATAGAGAATATAGAAAGAAAGAAAGAAAGAAAGAAAGAAAGAAAGAAAGAAAGAAAGAAAGAAAGAAATAGACGAACAAAACTTAGCATTCGGATGATGGTAGAAAAGAAGTTAGATATGGCATAAAATGAAAAAAGTAAATAGAAGTATAGTCATGTTAAATAAAAAAATAAAGAATGATAAACAAAGAAAGAAACAAAGAAAGAATGTAGGAATGAATGACTAAATGATAGGGGACAGGTAGATTGTCATAAAAAGAAATATATAAATGAAAAATAAAACGAAAATGATTAAATAGAATCGTAGTCATGATATATGAAATAATATATAAAATTAAAGAAAGAACGAATCAGAAAGGGGACAGATGGAAAGATAGATATGAAAATCAAAATGGAGATAAGTCATGTTAAATAAAATCAAAATGGAGTATGTAAAATATATGCTATTTGGAAATAAATTTAAAAATGAATGAAAGAATG
The DNA here is from genome assembly GCA_903632075.3 of Acanthosepion pharaonis. Lineage (NCBI taxonomy): Eukaryota > Metazoa > Mollusca > Cephalopoda > Sepiida > Sepiidae > Acanthosepion > Acanthosepion pharaonis. The sequence goes on from CAHIKZ030002258.1 coordinate 643,104, forward strand.
AAAAAAGACGATGACGAGAGAAGACATAAGAAAGGAGTTGTAAGTAAATATAAACAAATATATAAAAAAATGTAAACATATAAGAAATTTAGAAAGAAAGAAAATGAGAGAAAATGCATGCAATGGCGGAACGGAAGATAAACATGAAAATGAAAATAAGAAAAAGAAGCTTAGTCATGTTAAATAAACAATATAAATATAGATAAATAAGAAAGAAAGAAAGAAAGAAAGAAAGAAAGAAAGAAAGAAAAAAGAAAGAAAGCCCTCGGGTGATATAAAAACGAGAAACATGGAAAAGAAAATGAAATAAAAAAGAATCTAAAATGAAAGATTAAACAAGTTTAAAAAAAAGAACGAAGTTGTGGGCGATACAATTGAAAATCGAATAAAAGATGGAGAATAAAAGAAACTAACAAAAACGACTGGAAAAACGAAGGAAGAAAATGTTGCCTAATACAAATTAGAAAATTCAATATAATTCTAACTAGTCATAACAAAAGCAACTGTAAAAAAAAAAAAATCTCCACGGCAGAGACTGATTGAAAATATCGTTTCAAGAGTTAAGCATCTTCGTTAGTTAAGGTTGAAATCCATTCCGAACCTGACCCAATGAGTCACAGCACCAACTAGCATGCTTCCTCCGGGTCTTAATCACGTAATTTGCTCTAGGGCGCTTTGTAAATCCTTCCTATTTTTCCGTATTTAAAAAAAAAATATTAATACCTCAGGCATACGTATCCCTAGCAACGAAAGCTCAATTTCTTTCTTATTGTAATTTAGTTAAGACAAAAAAAAAAATGAAAATGAATACGATGCCGTGGCGTTTTCAACATGGATTAATTTTATTTTTCTTCCTAGTGCTAGAAAAATAACGGTATTATGTTATGAGTGACTTGAATATTGTCAATCTTTATTAATATATTATATTCTTGCAAGTTTGATGTCAGTAAAAATCAAACTAAATATACTTTATGTTGGATAATTTTCGATTTTCCTGAAAGTTATTTTTTGTTTCGTATTTAACTAATGATTGAGAGGTTAGATTTCATCAAAAATATTTTTAATAAAACTTAGTTGCAAGTAATAAAATAATATATTAGGTTGTCACACATGAAATGTTTTTTTGTTTGGTTGTTGATCCGGTCATCTAACGAAGTAAACTCCTCAGTACATAAAAAAAACCTTGTCTTATTCCTGACTCTTTTCTTTCCAGATGATTTTTCCTTCAAATTATTGTTACTCATAAACACAATGAAAATGATTACAATGAAACAATGGCTAGTAATCTTACTGTATGAGTAAAAACTGGGAAAATGAACGATGTTTGTATCGAATCATAACATGCGATGAGAAATAAATACTCTTTCACAAGAGTAAGCGTGTAGTCCAGTGGTTAGATGCAAGTCAATCACCAAAACAATACGGTAAACCTCCATTGCAGCCTAAAAAGTTAATGGTTCCTGTTTGGTGATCTTTCAAATGGGTTATTCATTTTTGTTTTAAGGGAAAACCTGGTGTTGTGGAAAAATATAGTGTATGCATGAAAAATTGAAAAAAGAAGCCTCTTCAACTTGTGACGGTGAATGGCGCAGATTTGCTGCACGACAACGCATGGCCGCACGCTTCAAATTTCTAAAAACTGCATATCCCGAATTATGAAATTTTGTCTCATCCTCCATATTCACCTGATATATATCCTACAGAGTATCGCTTATTTAAACATTTTGAGCTTTTCATACGCACTAAAACATTTTCCAATAAGAAAGAGATAATCGAATATTTTGAAGTTTTTATCACATCAAGAGACGATAATGATTTTAAAGATGGGATAAAGAATTTAGATTACGTTGAAGAACATACATTCATCAAGATGGTGCCTATTTAAACTAAAAAAATTAGTTATTTAATATTTCAGAAGCTTTTTTTCATTTCCTAAAAAATGCTTCATTTCATGTGTGACAACTTAATATTAAGAAATGTAGCATTATAGTAAATGGTCTGTAATTTGACTGATTAACAAATCAAATTTAATTGTAAGATGGTGTAATATAGTAAAAACTTAAGAAGAACCTTATGAAGCTTTATTGGACTCATTTTGCTGTAGTGGCCAAAACGTTTATTTTATTGCGACAGATAGTTACAATCGAGAGGGCAGATGGAACGTGCTTAATTTATTACCACATATTACCACATATGGAATCTATGTGTCTATAAATAAAAATAATAATAAGTGGAAAATAATGCCAATGTATGAAGAAAGAAAGAAAGAAAGAAAGTATGCAAATCGTAATAGAAAGGAAGAGAGACAAACAATAAAAGGAAAGTTAAGCTTGTTAATATCTCTATGAATATTTTCATGGGGATTCTTCTGATGAATTTTTCACTTTGGTACATCGACTTTACGAATTCAAGTGGTTAAATGTAACCGTTAGTTCTATGCTAAACGTTTCTTCTCTGTCACTTCAGCTCTGTTGAAATATCTGCCGTTCACTTCCTTTCCATTCACCTTTGACCTTCAGAAATTTAAATGCAAATTCATTCGTTACCTTTTCTCTTCTTAATTCCTGATATTTTACTTCTCTCTCTTCTTAGTAAATATTATTCCTCATATTATTTCAAATTCAGTAAGACTTTGCATCTTAGTGGCTTTATTGCCCTGCTTGGTGCGAAATGATTTAAAAAATATAAGAAGATGTGAAAACGAAAATAAAAATAATACAGAAGAATTTATGGTAATAAAAGATGGTATACGTTGCGCATCATACAGTAGAAGATCGAATTATTTTTATATTATTTGTATTTTTTCCTACATTAATCAATGAATGAACAGATTACATGAAAAATGGTGTCAATAAAACTACAATGGAAATCCAAGTCAAAATTAAGAAATGTAATATAAAAATATTCGAAAAGTGTCTTTGAATTTGAGAAAAATCAGTAACAAAATGGTATTCTGATATTTGTAATGCTTCATGTTCAAGATATTATTACTTAACGAAGGCTTAAGAATGCATCGGCTGCAATGTTCTGATGATGAAATCAAGAAATCGAAGAAAGAAAAAATGTCACAAGCAAATTAAGATTTTTTAATGTCGGCAATGACTAGAAAAATAAATTTGTAATTTTCCTTCAAGATTTAAATCAAGGAGACATTTTATCGAATAATTATATTAATCGGATTGTGCTCATTATCCTGAAAACTATTTTCAAAAGCACCAATCAAGACCCCACATTGTCCTTGGACCAGCAGATTTAATCTTCTCTTAATCTAGTATAATACTCGCTTATTTAGTAGACACGAGATGATATTTAAATTTGCTTTCACTGAATTAAATTCTCTTGATAAAATGAGTAGACGTTATCAGTGAAAATTTTCCGGTCAATGAGTGTGCATCATAATGGAGCGAGCAGATAAAGCTCAGTGATACACCGTCTTGTGAGCCAGTTTGACAGAAGGTTTCGTGCAATCTAATCGCATTAAATTATTATGCGATCCGTTTCGGAACGGCTCTGTGATCTTTACGATGATTGAAATGCACCTGTATCAAATTATGCCTGACATTTGGCAAAACATCTAATGAGATTTCCAGAATTCTTCATCAGATTATGGACGAATATTAAAGAAGTTAAACACACTTGTTTTTTTGTTTTTTTTTTACCTGGTACACGCGTTTCAAACGCCAGGAAATTAAAAAAAGATCATGCTGTTAAAAATTACATCTAATCTTCTAAGTTTTATTAGGCAACATTTTTGCCTTCGATTTACCGTCCGTGATTTTTGTTACTTTCATTCTCCATCTTTTATTCCTTTTTCCATATTCTAACCCAACACTACTTTCATTTGTAATTTTTATTTAAACATATTTATTCTTTTTTTATTTTCTCTATAGTTTACATTCCTTATTTTTAATTTAATATGGCAACAGTTGTTTTTCTTATTAACCTTTGCTTACTTATTTTCTTTCTTTCTTTCTTTCTTTTTTTCTTTCTTTCATATAACATCGAAATTTCTGATGTGTTACTTTTTCCTCATTATCTTTTCCTTTCTTTCTTTTCTTTCTTTCTTTTCTTTCTTTCTATCTTTCTTTCTCTCTGTCGGTTATTTAATATCTAAATATCTTATGTGTCACTTTTTCCTTATTATATTTTCATTTCTCTCTTTTTTTCTATCTGTCTATATGTTATTTAATATCTAAATTTCTGATGCTTTATTTTTTCCTTATACTTTCCTTTCTTTCTTTCCTTCTTTCTTTCTTTCTTTCTTTCTTTCTTTCTGTCTGCCAGTTATTTAATATCTAAATTTCTGATATGTTACTTTTTCCTCATTATCCTTTCCTTTCTTTCTGTCTGTCTGTTATTCAATATCTAAATTTGTAATATGCTACTTTTTCCTTATT
>CAHIKZ030002258.1:652500-720000 GCA_903632075.3 Acanthosepion pharaonis
TCGGGAAGTGCAAGAAAAGACACTGTTGGAGTAGAAGCAGAGGTAATTCTTTCAACAGTAAAAAGGTGGGAGTTAGATGCCATGCTAGTAGCACACTTAAATTCATATAGTAAGGGTTCCCGGTCAAAAAGTTCGTCAGAGCAGTTGCCATAAAACTATTTCTAGAAAAGAACTCATGCATGCATACCAGTGAGGTAATAATTATAATATAATATAAAATAATGTTTTAACTTATTATAAGTCCCAATACCAACTCTTTCGAAATTTGTAAAATTATCTCCAGCCAGTAATCCGAAAACGAAAAATCATATTTAAATGCTCCCTCCCCGATCAAAGTAAACGTTTCACTAATACGATTAATACAAACATGAATATTTTTTCTAGCTAAAACGTACGAAAACGTTACAGAGCATAAAAAAAGCAACGAAAAAAATATTAATTTAAAAACGACAACATACATTACAATAAAAAAACAAAAAAACTGGATGCGTCCATTAGGGCTGGCAAGATTTTTTTTAGTTGTCGATTTTGTCCAAAGTTGGGGAAACTGAGATAATCAATTTTCTCGCCATAGAGTTGGGAATGGAGAGGTAGAGTCTGGGCAGTACGGTATTACTGCCTCTTCATTTTTTGGGGGGAGGTGGGGAGGCTACAATTACATCTTTCTTCGTTTCTTTTAGAGAGGAAGAAAAGAGAACTACTAACTCTTTAAAAATGCGTAAGAATATCCTCAGCCAGCAGTCAGAAAACGAATAAAGTTAAATGCTACGAACCCGATCAAAGAGTCTTGTTTCATCAGGACACTCTTTCAGCACACAAGTTTCGATGCCTGCTCTGCATGACTATGGCTTTAAACTGGTTGATGACCCTCCCTATTCTCTTGATTTGATTAACATATTTTCCCCAACATAAAAGAAAACACATGGCTGGGAGCGAGTATCGCAATAATGGTGAGGTCATATCTAATTTTGATGACTTCTTTGAAAAGTCATATGTCAGTTTATAATCTAGTTATCTATGTAAATAAATACGAATGTCAGTGTGTCACACTTTTTCAACTTTACTCCTAGAGGCTGTAGCCTAACATATCATACCATTTTGGAATCAGGCTGAACAAATGAAAAACATTTTCTGACTGGAACCGGAACTACAATCCTGAAATTTTGAATTCCCAAGTTTTCATTACTGCCATTTTTTTTGTATGATAAAAATTTTGATAACTGGAAATAAATTTGGGAATAATTGAAATTATTTGCGAAATCCAGCGAAAGTCACCCATGAAAAAAAAAATGTACGGAAATGAAGGACCTACGTACACCAAAATTGACTTTAAATTAAGTAGAGACAGAAGAATTATCGTTAAACTTTTTAAAAAAGTAAGTTTATATATTAATGCAATCCTTAAATGCAGCGATGAATTTTGAGTCCTGTAATTTATTGCTACCTATCACATACGACAGCAGTATGTCTCGCAAAAGAAATCTCTGCCAACAGAGGACCTGATTGCAATCAAAAGAGCCAAGACTGCAGCAAGGAAAAGAACGTCCCGGGAAAATGAAAAAATAGATCAAACGGCAGCCAGGAGAGCTTCCATTGCTGAGAATATGCAAAGACTTTAATCTCAAACTCCTGAACAAGCCGAAGGCTGAATCAGGAGCTCACTACAAGAGATAGCTTAATTACTACCTGGTCAAACGGCTTTTAAAGTTAGTTAATAAGTGCTGAAATGAATACCCGCAGCTTTTGAATTAACCTATGTAATTTCCTGATCACCCTTGTATTATACACATTTGTTGCATACTTTAATAAAATAAATTATTTATAAATATTTAAATACGTATAAATGATTTATGTAAATGAATAATTATTATTAAAAAAAAAACAATGAGATGTATTTTTTTTCTGTTTTTGGTTACAGATATCCACGAGTAAAGACGGTGAATCTATATTTTTTTAATAACTTCGTAAATTATCGCTAGATTCTAAGAAGATCTTTAATGAATCATCATTCTGAAAGACATAGGAACCTGTTTAATATGTCATTTTACGGTAGAATTTTCTTAAACAAAACTATTTTAACAAACAGTATGCCGGCATGTAGCAACTGTCGGGGAGAAAACTGAAATTACTAAAGCGAGTTGACTTGCATCTTAAGTTGCTGCGTTCAATTCCCCACAGATAAATTTAGAGAAATGCATGATTCGGTCTCTTCTTCCCTCGGTATGCTAGCAGAATTGTGTCCGGTGGCAGAATGTGTAGAATACACAGGTAATCACTGGACATTTTTTCTAGAGGCGTCATAAAAAAATAAAAAATGTATCTGTGGGAAACATGATCCCTTATATGCTGAATGTACATGGCATTTAAGAGAAAATTCTCTCTAGATAATGCTACATCTTATGTTTATCTGCGTAGCCTTATATTTGTTTCATATTTATTTATTTTATTGCCTGAATTTCTGGGATGTAGTTTTATCATTATTTACATTAATTCTCTTTAGATAACGCCACACCTTATGTTTATCTACGTACCCTCATTTTTGTTTCATATTTATTTATTTTATTGCCTGAATTTCGGGGATGAAGTTTTATCATTATTTACACTAATTGAATTCGGACTATTGTCCTCATCTTTTTTGTTCTTATCACAGCGTTTCGGTCGTTGTGCCATTCGGCCTTCCACCGCTGTAAATCGATCTGTAGGAAATTCCGAACTGAACACTTTATTTAGTCTACGGTGGTAGACAATTCTTGTTCCTATTCACATGGCGAGGGATATTTTCTAGTTCTTATTTTTATTTAGTGCAGTTAAGTTATTGCTCGGCCGTTTCTGCTGAATGCAAGTACACACTTCCCGACCCAGTGATGGCATTCAAAACCACTATGTCACCAAATTGACAAAACAACTATTTTAACCACCAGGACAATTGCTGGTATAAAATTAGAGCTTTAAATATAACCGTCACTGCTGATTAGGCTGTTACTGACACTGCTGCCGCTGCTTACATGTTTTGACTGCTCCGGTTTCCCCTGTTTCAATTAATTCTGCTGCTGCCGTTGAAGACGTGCACTCATTTGTCTTTTCTTTATTTATTAGCTACTCCGATATTGCAATTATTTCTATGCTTGTCCTACCAAGGAGGTCTTTATAGCCTAACATATGGTGTGATTCTTTCAAACTTCTAAATCTCGAGTGTACTTCCATGTCCTTCATTAGCACTTCATTCCACAGGGGCTGAGAACCAGAGATTTCCCCTCCATACATGATCAGCCATGACCGATTTCATCGTCTTACTTCTAAGGACAGCTTTTCAATTTTTCTTTCACCTTACCTTTAGGGAGCTGATTGATTCACTTTTATATTCTCTGCCACAACTGCAAGGAATTGAGTACACGCAAATCTTCGTCATGCCCCCCAGTCCGTTGTAGGTTTTACTCGGCACAGATTTCTCCGTAGGAGTGAACTACTTTTGAATATTGTCATAATGTTGTATGGAGCTCAGATCTTCTGGATTCTTCGGATTTCATCAACTGAGTATGTAAACGTTTACCTTTTTTACGTGTTATTATTCTTTCATGATTCTTGTCTAAATGAATAGTTGATAACTCTAGGATTCATGAGGTTAGCACATTTTATGGATTATTTGCCTGCATATGAACCTGGAAAAATAAGCTGAAGACTGCTAATTCTACACGCATGGATCTCGAATAGAAAACAAAAAAAAATAGTGACAACAGTGAAAACTATAAAATACTTTAAGGAATATCATATGAAGAAATTTAATTATCTTACATTTAAAATGTTAAAATAACATTTTCATAATTTGTGTAAAATAATATTTTCACAATTTGTGTATATAATTAATGCAAAAATGAGCACGAATGCTATATTTAATTAAATTAATTACCTCGGTTTTACGTGTTTGGCCTTGATGTTAGCAAAACATTCTATTTAATGGTAATGGCAGTATTTTTCTGATAAGGAAACATTCAAAATTCATTGACACTGCAGTCAATACTACTTTTGGTTTAAACTTATAAAAATATTTCACTTAAAACATTTTTTCAAGAAAATAGGTTACTCAATTTCACTAGGCTTAGGGCTACTTCAAATTGAAACAACGGATATTGTGCTATCATTGAAATTAAAAAAAAAAAACGTCGTAACTGGTCAGTACCAAGATGGGTGATCGCTTGGACATAATAGATACTTTAACATTGTGGTGTAATTAATAATGGCACAGAACTGTTAATCGAAGAACCGATTTCCAATTCCAGTGAGGTTCGTTATATTCACATACGCGAAAATACAATCCAGCTTTTCTCCTCATCTAATTAGTAAAAACAGTATTCTAAAAAATAAGTAAATAAAATTAAGTATAGAATATTTAGTTTGTTTTAGGGTATATCAACCTCAGTGGGTTATTTAATGCCGACAAAATGTTATTGCTGGTAATATATATATATATATATATATATATATATATATATATATATATATATATATATATATTTCAAAAATGTATTGCCGGTAGTAATGCATTCTGGTAATTATTGGTTATAATTGTTTCCTTGAAAAATTATTGCTGATAATAATTTTGAAAAAAAATCTATTCCACGCTGCTTAAAATATGATCAGAGGCCTTGCTGTCGGGCATAGTTTCTCATCTCACCCAGGACGCAGACGTAGTTTACCGTCATAACCAGGAAAGCACAAAACATTTAGAGTTCAGCATTAAATAACCCATATAGGTGTTTATATGCCGCTAAAAAACCTAAAAAACAAATCAGATCTACTAAAAGTCAGTTCCAGAATGGATGCTCGATTCTTTTCTAACTTTTTTGTCTGAACTTCAATATCTTGATCAGATTATTATTTTCTCTTTGAATTACATGCGCTATCAATTTTTTGTGACGTAGTTGAAAGTACTCAAGCGATGTGGTTTCTGTTATTTCTTCGACGTTCGAAGAATGGTCCCCGTAAAAACTTACAGGTTTCGTTCTCTCAAAACCATTCTTAAGCATTGATAGTTTAGATATTTCAGGAAGGCCTTGGTGAAATGTCTGACATCCGCATGAAAATCTGGATTTGACGAAGCTGCGAAATAAATACGATTCCGTCAATATTGTTTAGTTTCAGCGAAAAATCAACAAAGCTCCATCTGAAATATATCATGATTAACAGTCTTTAGTTGCCCGGGGACTTTTGGAGGTGACTCTCGATAAACTTTCTAAATTAAGGATCTGATCTAAGCTGATCAGCTAATCCATTATCAGAAGAAATGTAGCGATTCAATCGGACGGACACGAAGCGTTAGAGGAACATTAATTAGCTATGAAGAAGAGATTCAGAGACGTTGAAGGAAGTGAATGATTATCCTTTAAATTTCATGTGACGAGCGCAGGCAAAATCCCCGGCTTCGAGTCCAGAATATGCGGATCAATTAATGCCATAAGGTTCATACACAGACTCTTTCATTACAGGCGACACAAACATAAAGAGATACTGGCAAAAGCAGTAATGAGCACAAAATGGTGGGTACTTGGCTGAGCGCCCATTTCTGAAAATGCTCGGTCACTCGCCGACCCGAGTATTACAGAAATCCCTCGAGGATCCATTTAATACGAGGACTGTGAAGATGTCAATATTTTCCTGTCCTCCCTAACCTCTAATGACAGCTACGAAAAATAAAGAAGATCTCTAGATAAAACGAAACTACTGTACACTTCAATAGAAATTTTCTGGGTCATTCTCTTAGATTTTCTTTAGAATTCTCTTTCTTCTTTCTCTCTCTCTCTCTCTCTCTCTCTCTCTCTCTCTCTCTATATATATATATATATATATATATATATATATATATATATATATATATATATCAATCTATTTATCTATTTGTGTCAAATTCTTGCAGAATGTGTGAGATCATGGTTATCCATAGTTCCCTGATTTTGAGCTGTACGTATTCACCACTGCCTTTTTTTAATCGAATCCCCACCATGTAATGCAGTAAAGCTCCTAAGACACAAGTTATTGAGAGAATTAGAAAACAAGCATTACGGAGGAGTGAAAACAATAGAAGAGTAATCAAGAAGACAGATAACGATCGGCATTGGATTTAATTATTTGAAAATAAAATTCTGGAATGCAAGAAGCCGAAAGTCTATTAGTGAGAAGTGCGAGAAAAAAAAAGCTGTTAGCATAGAAATTATGGCTACATCTAGCTAATTCAATCGTAAACCGGTGGGATATTGTTCATATTTAACAGCACCCCCCCACGAGGGATGTATGTGTCACAAGGCCGAGTTTACCATGGGTTGTTCGAGACCGTAGGCCCGGCCAAAAATATTCCCTTATAACCCGTAAAAACGGGTTCAGATTCTGTCTACCTCCCCGGACGAAACTTTGCCCTTTGGCAAAACCTCATCCGGGTTCCTCTCTGCTCAAGGCAGAGAATTCGACAGTTGAACAGTTTGGAGCACATTTTCGGTGGGATATTGTTGCAGATCTAGTACTGCTTTTAAATTAATAAAATCTAGCCACCATAGCAAAGAGTTCATCCAAACAATTAACAAGAAAGCATTTATGAAAAATGCACTGGGAAGCAACTTTATGGCGGTGTGAAAGTGACTGATGCCGAGATATTGCTGATTCCTCTCTGGATTTTAGCAAGAATCTCTAGATATTAAGTAGGAACACTGGGCAATACGTGGAAGCAATATTCGAGCCCAGGACGAGTGACAGTCTTATAGATATGTAAGATAGATTCTGGAGAGAAAAATCATAAGTATAAGTATATTATTATGGCATTTATGACGAATATCACTTACTAATGCATGCAATATCTTTAAATGATTCGCACCTTTTCATTTTCTCTCTTTCTCTCTCGCTCCCTTCCGTTGGTGTCATTTTTTTTCAGGACGTATGATCATAACTATGCACAAATATTTGCCAACTTAGTAGCTCGCTTAAATTCATGCAGTCTGGAAACCAGCGAAAGGAGCTCGTCGGAACAGTTTCCGCCAAAGTACTTATCGAAGAGACAGAGGGAAGCCCTGGCACGTCTGTGAGAAAGCGACTGTAAATTTATTACATGTTATCTTAAATATAGTTATGTAACATAAAGACAGCAGATCTTACTATGACATACGAACACATGAGTGATAATATTTCTTTTTTGTTTACTATCTTTCGTTACTGTCAGTAATGATTCTTCCGTTAAGTTCATTTTGTTTCTAAAATTAGATCCGTTATTCATCGACCTAGAAAACTTGAATTATTTAGCCGCTGCTTTATTATCTTTTTTACTGATTTCAGTTTTAAATTACCCAAGCCGTTTGTTTTGCATTATGTACCCCAAGGTATTCAGGTGACTTTTATGGATTTTTACCAGCATGCATTTGTCTTTCAATCTTTCCATTCCCACCGTTCGTTAGTAGAAGGAAATCGCGTTAAGCTCAAGTATTTTTCTCAATAGTCCTGGGTATGACGATAAACTACACACGACTGCAAGGCTTCTGATCAGAAGACTGAATGATTTGATGAAACCAACTCTTAATTAGTGTTGTTCCCAGCTCCACTCTGATCGGGCAAATATCGCATGACAAAACATAAGTCTATGAAAATATAAAAATCTTTATTGTAAAAATACCATCAATATATTTTGGAATAGAAATTACAAAAAAAAATACCGTAAAAATAGTTGAAGCCATAATTGTTTTCAAAATATTTACATTTCGGCATTAAATAAGCCATACAGAATAATATGCTGCTAAATAAAATCACCCAACCAAATTTTCTTCAATTGGGATTGACTTGTTCAGGATTCAGTGTCGTAGAGATTACTAACGGCTAATTCTGCTGATTTATTATTCTTAATGATACTGAGAGTATTCCATAGTTTATCGACACTCTTCTTTATATGCCTTTTCTATGTAGCACATGATCAGTCGTGGTCCTCCACAACTTCCCGTGCTTTGCAGTTCTTACTATCCTTTTGTTGTTCCACCACCTATTAATATAGCCTTGGTAAGTAGGTTATTGTCTTTCACGCTTTCCGTCTCTTACATCAATATATCATATGACTTTTAAATTCTCCCAGTACTCTTTCCTCATTAGATTCCCCAAAAATATCAGCTATCATTTTTTGATGCTAAGTGTCATTTTTTGGTTCCATTTCCCTTAAAATTTCTTCGTTGCTCACGTTCCCTGTCCATAGCACCATTCTATAAAATAACTTTACTGATTCTTCAAGTCATTACTCTATATCTGTGAGGAAACTCACTGTTATATCAGGAGAATAAAATGACATAGCTATTCAAAACTTTATTCTTTTTTAATAACATAATTCATAACGATATTTTGAATAAAATTAAAGCTCCAATTATCTTCTTAATACTATAAGTTTTGTGTATTGCAAGATTAAATAGTAAAATCATGGCTGTAATAGCCACGAAACTCACAATACGTGTAACATCAGTAAACATTTAGTGTTACTTATTACTATAATTATATATGTAAAAATTAAATCGTTTGAAAAATCATGTGCATTATTATGATTATTTTTTTGCATATCATTTTTTTGTTGTTTATGTGGTTTAAAACTATCCATGGGGTTATAGCAGGTTTTTTGACTCACTTGACTGTATATAACTCATTATGATTCATGTGTTTGCTAACAAAGATTAGTTATTTTTTTCAGGGTGTACGTAACATTAACTTCATACCACTCAAACTACAGAACAGGATAATAGGACTGAAAAGCCAAAGATCAAGGTAGACTGGCAGTCTCCATATCAAAAGACTTATAAAGAATAGCCAAAGGAAGTAGTATTTAGCAAAAAATTGCTAGAAATAGTTTTGCGCTCGTTAGTTGTACGAAAGAGCTACAAGGAAGTAAAGTGTTTACTGTGAAAACACAAATCAATATGGCCGTCCTATCAGTGAAATCAGAGACGTGGCAGACGGCAAGTTGCAAGGAAAACAAGTGAAAACTGCAAAAATCAATTTAAGTTTCAGATGTTGGACGATAACTGGAATCTTAGTCTTTTCTTGTATAAGATTATCTGGCTTCTGTTTCCGAACTGTTTATTTAGTAATAAAATCAATGTTCGTCTTCCAATTTGGTGAGGTGATCAAACCCGATGGTCATGTTTTAAAAGGATAAAAGAGTAGGCTAGCTTGAACGTTATCATATTAAAATATCGATGATTATTTTTGTTTGTTTGTTTACGCAAAAGTCGGAAACCAATTTAAAGATTCTAGTTCTTTACCTGCGAAGACGGCGAAAGTGATATCTATTTAGTAGCGTAGGCCATTGGGATTTCCTTCGTATTTTCGCTCTTTCTCGACTATAAATAATGCAGTGTTTGACTTTTACACTATTGAAAGCAGTATCAGAATATTAAAGACACTTAATTCTTCCTAACTTGGTCTGACATACATTTCGTTGAAGGTTTTATATAGAGTTTTAGATAAGAAGCGAGTACACCAACTAAGAATCGATTACACACAGACATGCACGCAATAGAAAACCGTCGCATAGCATGAAAATTTCTTGAACATTCAGGCTAGTAAATGTTATTAATTCTGTTTATTATAAAACAGAACATTTACTTAAATATTTGTATCTATAAAAAGAATGTATAAACATAAAAATGTCTTTAAATAATTGTCGGACTTTGACCTTTCATAATGTGTGACATCATTTGTTTACATACGCAATGAGCAGATATGAATGTACGTGAGAGATTCATTGAAGATTGTAGGTTAAAGGCAGTAAAATCGAACTTGCTAACCGAACGATCTTCTGTGGCTCAATCGGTTAAGGCATTCGGAGGACGAATATTTTCTAGGAAAATTTCTCGGGCATTCAGGCCGGTTAATGTTATTAATACTGTTTATTATAAACTTAGCATTTACTTAAATGTTTGTATCTATAAAAAGAATGTATAAACATAAAAATGTCTTAATATATATTAACTAGTATAATATTACTAGTATTTAAAACAGAAGAAAAAACATCTTAAACAGTCAAATATGAAGTGTAATTAACAACACCAACACCACCCCTCTTGCTTTTAGGACAATGGACAATCAGGACAATTTTTTCCGGTCTGTTCGACACACTAAAAAAAAGTAAGAATGCTAAGAAACCTAAATAAAAATTATTTAAAGTTTCCTTGTCTGTCATATTCAACGAAACATATTTAAGAGACAGGTTGCTTCCCAAATAACACACACACACACACACACACACACACACACACACACATATATATATATATATATATATATATATATATATATATATATGGTAAAAAAATGGGGAACAAGTAGGAAAACATATCATATTAGCAATTTTATTAAAGCTTCGTCAGAGATCGGGATAGAACTGAAAAAAGCAAAGAGACACAATACTAGTATGTTAAGATGTTTGGTTAGTTTTTATCGGCCAGATATGCGTCACGTGTATAAACGCAATAGATAATATATGAGTATGTGTTAGGAATATGTTGCATGTTAAAACTTGTGAGAGTGTAAGAATATATATGTAAAGAAAAGCTTGTGTGTCTAGGCGTATGTTAGACGGTAACGTTAATTCATGTTAAGTTATAATTGTGTGCCTGGGGAATGCCTATAGATGTCACCCACGTTTTTTGTCGGGGAAATGTAGCAGATATTACAAATAATTTTGTAATAACATAATGATAAAATTGGAAACTGAAGCGAAAACCAAACGCTGTCAGTACAAGTATGAATCAGATTTGCTGCCTGGTTTTGACCTTACTGTCTACACACACACACACACACACACACACACACACACACACACACACACACACTTATATATATATATATATATATATATATATATATATATATATATATATATATACGGAACGATTTGGCACCTGTCAGAGATTCTATTCTCATGCTATTGTCTAACGGCTGAAAGAAAATGAAATTTTTAACGTTTTTATTATACGGAATTATACGGAATTCGTCAGAGGCTATTATAGCTCGATTCCAGTTGAAGAGCATTGCATTAGCAGCAGCACCGTACTGCTTATAAAATTACCTCTTACTCTCCGAAAACTCAATCGTATTATTTTAAAGCATATATATATATATATATATATATATATATATATATATATATATATATGTGTGTGTGTGTGTGTGTGTGTGTGTGTGTGTGTGTGTGTGTGTGTGTGAAACTAGAAAATAAATCATTGTAAATAAAAAATTGAATTGTAAATGTAAGTATCATTCTTTCGATTTAACTGTATTTATTAAATAAAATGTCCAAGAATTATCACATAATAATTTTGTTTAATTTCTCCTGATGTCGATTAATTCGGTTTATATAAAGTCTAAACTTGAAACCGAAATTCTGTGAAATTCTCCAGGTATCTTAATCAATAGCTGAACATTTTCAGGGGAAAAATATAGATCCAGAGATTGCGAGTTCATGGGTTATGCTGGTGGAATTTGTTATGGTGTGACGTGACGAAAATGGCTTTAATATTCAACGGAATTAAATCGGATTTTATAGATGATGGATTGCTATCGTTTGATGTTTAGTTTTAGAGGCTCTTCATATCGAACGGCAACAAACAATCATCAATACATCAATATATTAATAACGAATATTTAGGCAGCATTCAACATGTACCGAAACACCCAACTAGCGAAAGACCAACAGAAACTTTCATACACCTATATACAGCCAACAATTTCCGTCTTCCTCTTAATATCTTCTTCAGGAATTAAAAAAGACACTACCAGACAAACACAGAAAGACTCACTAGAGTCCATACGCGTGTGTGTGCGCCCGTTACCACATATTATCTCCACAAAAATAAAAACATAGTATCTATCTAACCAATGAAAAACGAAAAACAAAGAATTCAAACATACCGGACATCCTCATCAAGGAGGTGTTTCAAGTAAAACTGAAACTTGTGAAATTTATAAACGTTTCATATTTGTTCCTTTTTTTATGATTATGTCTGATTTTAATCCATACTTGATGTTATTGATATATATATATATATATATATATATATATATATATATATATATATATATATATATATAATAAGGTTTTTAATTGGTACTGATAATTCTAAGGAGAAAATTAATCCAAAGAGAGCCCAATGTTAGTTACAGAGCAATATAATAATAGAAAGAAAATTTAAAATCCATTTTGGTTAATTTGTTTTTCATAAATATTTTAATATTAATCTCTTTCTCTCTCCCTTCTCACTCTCTCTCTCTCTCTCTCTCTCTCTCTCTCTATATATATATATATATATATATATATATATATATATATATATATATATATATATATATATATATATATATAGAGAGAGATAGAGAAAGAAAGAGAGAGAGAATATATATATATATATATATATATATGTGCACACATTTCTCGTTCGAAATATATCTATCTCATATATACATATATATACATGTATATATATACATGTATATATATATATATACATATATATATATATATATATATATATATATATATATATATATATACATACATACACACACACAGACAGACACAGACTCTGTTACTGACGAGAAATTTGGGCTCAGTATAATAAAATTATACATAACTTATATGCAGACGTATGTGTCTCGTAAAGCCTGTATCGCTTCCGACTGTCTTTCAGTTTGTCTTTTTAATGCAAGAGAGGCCTTTAACTGACCTGCTTATATATATATATATATATTATATATATATATATATATATATATATATATATATATATATAATGCGAATATTAGAGAGTCATTATGATGCATTTTTTTTTTCAATTAAAAGGACACAGCTCTCTAAATATTTCTTCTATATTTTAAATGCATATGGCGGTGTGTCAATGTGTTTTCAATTGTATTGCAAGAAGCCGTAGCCCAACATATCATACCATTTTGAAACCAGGCCGACTCCGTGAGCAAAGTAAAATTATTCCGCGTTGGACCTGGATACCGCAATCCTCAAATTTGGCATTCCCAAGCTTTCATTACCGCGATTCATTTCGGTAAGTTTACGTGATTTTTTTGCGACAAATTTTTTTGTACGATAACAATTTTTATAACTCGGAAAAAAATGGGAATAATTGAAATCAGTTGCGAAATCCACTGAAAGTTACTCATAAAAAAAAATGCTTGTACGAAAATTAAAAGACCTAGCTACATAATATTGGCTTTAAATTAGTGGCGACAGAAGAAGTATCGTTGAACCTTTAAAAAGTAAGGTTAAGTATTAATGGAATAGTTAAATGCAGCGATCACTTTTGAGTTCTTCTGCAGGTTATTTCTGTCTATCACACCTATTACTCCGTAACTATTGCGATGAAGACCCAGTCAGGAGGTAGCTTGAATGCCGCCCGATAGTTTTATATATATATATATATATATATATATATATATATATATATATATATGCATGTATGGATGTGTAATGTGTGTGTTTGAACAGACCATTTTAATTTAATTTATCAAAAGTTTGCTGGAAACTAAGAAGAGTTATGCTATATGTTTATTCGTTCCATATCGCACCAGTTTAGGGTTAAAGTTTAAGTCTATATGATTATATTATAAGTCTATAATTATATATATATATATATATATATATATATAATCTCGTATCTGAATATGTTCGGCTTTTATATGCCATCATCCTCGGTGTCATTGAGTTAATTTCAAGCTTGTTTAGTCCATCTATTGTGATTATCTTCAATGAGTTTCTTCCTGTTCGTATCTTTCGCAGCTGTTTATTTAGGTAGTATGATAGTGTATATTTAAGAATCAGTTATTCATACACATACACAAGGGCACAGGCACACACAATCCCCACAAACGCACACGCACGCACATTCCCGCAAAAAAACTCACTCACGCGCACATACACTTTTATCTATCTATCTATCTATCTATCTATCTATCTATATATATATATATATATATATATATATATATATATATATATATATATAATAAAACGAAATACGGTCCATGTACGCATCTGATAGTATCTATATATATTCAATAGACAAGTTGATTAAATTTGAGCAATAAAAAGATAACAAAATAATAAAAATATTCGCAATAAGTGTGTTGTATTTGTTGTATATGATTAGGCATTTTGACTAATTTGAAGCACAAAGAGAATCATGTTTACGTTGTAATCTTCGGACACGCCAGTGTCCTTTATCAACAAGACAAGAGATAAAGAAAAATTGGGACTCACTATTCCGGAGTACGTTGTTGTTGTTGTAGTTGCTGCTGCTGTTGTTGTTATTGCTGCTGGTTAGAGGGCTCCCTGCGTAAACTGTACTCTCCGAGTAAGCAGAGTCCCTTTTTAATACTTTAATATGTGATTCTACTTTGAAAATATATTTAACTCCGATCTGCGTCAATTCTTTTTTTAATGAAAACACTAAAAGCACGAATCTAATGCCATCAATGTCACCGAAAAAGGTAACTGAAGTGTGCAGCGACAAGTAAATTGTTGTTGTCCTTGATGACATTTTCACCGTTTTTGGAAGGAAGACGCGATTCATTGCCTGTTTCTCCATAATAATTCCCCTTTTTTTTTTGCATAAATGGTAAATATATAAGATTTGTACTGTCGCAGGCCAAAGCTAGTGGTTTGAATATTGTGTGAGTGGCGGAGCTTGTGTGAAAATGCTATCAGTGAGAATATTTTTAACGACTTGGCATCGGCATTTATTACAGGTGATGTTCCTTGGTGAGGAGGCAAATTATGCATGTCAAATGATATTAGAAGTGTGTATAGAATGGGGGAATGACGGCTAGCATTGAGTGGGTTCTCGTTGAATATCTTTCTAATTGTTTGAGTTTTAAATACTGGAAATCTTTTATTAAGATATGGGAAAGCTTGCAAATATTGGAAATAGAATTAAAAACCATTTTAATTTTTGTATCATTATTTTTTTTTGTTTCATGTATTTCTATTTGGTTTGCAAACTTATTGACTGATTTTTTGATATTTTTAAATAGGGATACCTATTGAGAAAATAAGTGAATATCTGTCCTGTGTATTTCTCGTAATCCCCATCTTGTGAACATATACGTTTTATGCATAAACATTGGCTGACGATTATTGATTTATATGTCGGTCGGGTGGTAAATATTGAAATTTAGGCAGCAATTAGCATCTTCGGGTTGTTGTATAGTGTTGTGGATGTGTTTATGTTATTTATATATACTAGTACATGCAGAAAGAACTATACGAACATATTCACGGATGCTCTGGAACGATATATTTTAAGTAGATACCAACTATCACAAATGCATAGACAGTATCTTCTTTATATTGACACTGTTGTGGCCTGTTTAGGGGCAAGAAAGAAAGACGAAGGTCGGTTGAAAAAGTATATTGAAGATATATACAAAACAATAGTGTTAGTAATAAATAGATTAGCACTGCGTCTAGTACTCCACTCCACTCCACACGGTATTTACTTGACCCGCCCCCACTGAGTCAGGATGTGACACTAGGTCAGTTTTTAACGTGGGGACACGCTGTTCTATGCAGGTCTTAACTGGTCATAGCTTGTCCAAGCTGGTCAGAGCTTGTCTAAGTTAGTCAGAGCTGGTCTTGGCTTGTCATAGATGGTCCAAGCTGGTCAGAGCCGGTCCAAGCCAGTCGTAGCCATGATACCACCAGTACATGGACGGAGCCTTGTGACCGGTAAGTATCCGAGTCGTACACCCCTCCAAGGAGGAATTTACGCACTCCTCCACTCTACTCCACACTCTGCTATCCGTCTCTAGCAGTTTGTATTTATGAGAGGAGGAAGAGTTCATTCTACTGTAGGAGGGTTTACCACAACAGACATACAGATACAACGACCTTAAATAGCACATCTGTAATTTCCAAATCGCACTCAAATTCCCAGTGGATTATTCTACCACTTCTGTTTCTTGATAACGCAAAATTTCAATTAGGCATTAAAGAAGACAGATCTCTCGTCAGGACTTCTATGAATCCATATCTTCTAGCTTCAGGCTGGTATATATGTATAGCCGGCCACTCGTATTCGAGGTTAATAGTCTACTGGGGCGGCTACCAATCCCTATTGTAGACGCTTGGTCAGGCGTATTTGTGTTTATTCAACACCCACAGGGCCCACATGTGATTTATACTGCAACTATGCTGAGTAGACCTTATTTAAGAGAGCGTGTTATCTAGCGTGATCAAAAATTTGAACTCGTTCACGATGAATTGTGACTTTGTGCTAGCACAGCTATCGACGGTAATTTCACTCACAAGTTTTGGGTCAAGCCTTGATATGGTTGTCAGCCACTTTACAAACGCACCGCACGCTAGGACCGACTACATCAGAAAATCTTCATCCTGACAAATCGACCATTGTGAGATTCGAACTTCAATAATTATTATTTCTTTTTAAGTCGACATTAATTTTTATTACTAAAACCATTATTTTTAGTGGCTGCATGTATTTGAGTTGTTATTTTCTGCTTTTATTATAGTAAAAAAATGAAGAACTGGTTTAAGATCCAGAATTCAAAATAAGAAAAATTCCAATATTTTATAGAATAAAATAAGCATGGATAACAAACAAAACATGGGTACCGACTAAAAATAACATCTACAGTAATAAGAAATAACATAGCATTTAAAATAACTCCATGAAAATATTACTGCAGCTGACGTTTATGAAATTGAAGCTAGTCTATATGGATTCATAGAATTCTTAACGAGAGATGCGCGCTCCTTAATTCAAAATTTGCACTATCAAGATAGCATTCCGTGTCTACACGGATACAGGTTTGGGCTACAGAATTCGTTTCCCTGGTGGTAAATGGGATAGAGGTACGACTTCTATCGGAGGGTAACACAATTTGTTACTGATTTCAATGTTTAATAAAATAAATAAACAATGATAGAAGATCAAGCACGTATAGCAACTAAAGATAGCGATCATATATATATATATATATATATATATATATATATATATATATATATATACTTTTAAATAATGCAATATTTATGGGTTAAATTGCACAGTATCTGAGATAGCGCCTACGTAAATAAAAACTGTACACTGCGATCAACACCAAGCGGCTAGAGTCTTTTACATGCTTCGACGTTATCTTCAGGCCACGGAGAAAGCATTCAAGCATAAATATATTAAATATACAGGGTTAGCGGATGAAGGATGTGTAGCAACAAAAGATAACGTTTATAGTCATAGCATATATATATATATATATATATATATATATATATATATATATATATATATATATATGTGTGTGTGTGTGTGTGTGTGTGTGTGTGTGTGTGTGTCTTTAAGTTATGCTATATTTATGCGGTAAAGTGTTCATTATCAGGTATATAGCGTATATAAACAAGAAAGTGGACATTCGGCTACAATCTATTTCATGCTTCAACGTTATCTTCAGGCCATGTAGACTGCATTCAAACATTGAAACAGCCCGTCGCCCTTGGTGTTAAATTCAGTGTCCACTTTATATATGATATTCTTTTTCATGTCATGTGTACGTAAATGTTACACGCACGCACGAGCACGCACGCATAAAGACACACAAATAAAAACGCAGTAAATATACGCGCACCCACATAGATATATATGTTTTGTGTGTAGCTCTGTGTGTGTTACTCTCTGTGTGTATTCGTGCGTGGTGCGTGTGTGAATGCGAGACAAGCTTCGATGAAATCAAAAACTCGTAGATAGGCAAAATTAAAGCTGTAAAGCTAATAAATTTCATAACACACACACACATATGTGTGTGTTTGTGTTTGTGTGTCTGTGTGTACAGAGAGAGAGAGAGGGAAATGTATATGTAGATAGAGAAATATTTATACAAATGTGTATCTGAAAAAAACTCAACTGCAAAAATGTCTGAAAACCGCCGTCCCATCATTTAGATTACTCTATCCACAGGTAGCTGTAAAGCGGTTTAATTGCGCGCGAATTGTCCACAGAAGAAAAGAAATTTAACTTGTCTACTGGATCCTAAGAAACATGCTTCACACTGCCAAGGGAACTATACCAAATGTTCATCTTTTCGTGTTTTTTTCTCAGATATGCGAAACCGCAACATCGACATAACTGTATTTACATTAGTCGGACTATTGTCCTCATCTTTGTCGCCATATTTGTCACAACGTTTCGGCCGTTGTACGCTCCGGCCTTCTTCAGGTGGTTGGAATTTCGAACTGAACCCTTTATTTCGATCGCTGGGGTAGACTGTTCTAATTCCACGTGCCATGTTTGATGGATGTCAGTTATCAGTTATCTCCTGCTAATTTTCCCTCTGAAAGTTCTCCACTGCCTTAACCAGGAATTGAACTCACCTTCTTTGGGTCTGTCACTGGATCTAACCAACGCCTTTATCCACTGTGCCATGTGTCCTTGAGGACCACCTGAAGAAGGCCGGAGCGTACAACGGCCGAAACGTTGTGACAAATATGGCGACAAAGATGAGGACAATAGTCCGACTAATGTAAATACTGTACATAATACCTCATCTCAGAAATATAGACAAAATCGACATAACTGATAAAAATGTCCACTCCAATCAGCAAATCAAACTGAATGGATCTGGTTAATATTTTCTTAGTCAGTTAAGCCGAAAATTGAAAAACTTGTATCTCTGGATTATGATTCAAGTTGAGGAATTCAATCATATTGAACCATACATTGTACTCAACTGGCCACTCAAACCGTATCAACGCCTTATATATCCTACCAGACCTACATCAGCATGTTGCGCAAAAAACTACTACTACTACTAATGCAGGCAAAGACAGCAGCTTCTGATGAGATATACTAAGGAATCAACAGTAATGAAAATGGCTACTTCATTTTCTGCGCAATCAAGGCTTCTACATGATTTACATTGGACTTACATACGCTCCCAGCACTGTTATAGCGTTCGTGTGTATTACATCAGAATAATGAACAGTAAGGTTTACCACACCGACGCTTACATTGTATATACAGACATACTTAAAGTCCACACAAAAAATGAACGAGGTGCCGAAAAATATCTGCAGGGATAACTGCGTCCAAAACTGCTACTGATCAAGCCTGAACAACTACAACAGTCTAGAACTCCTCTCTAAACAACAGCTACCTATCAGGTAAATATATATTTGTGCAGACAAATATTTATGTACATTTAGGTACAGATTTAATATTGTATCGAATAAGACAGAAGAGAAATGTATGGTTCCAACGTTTTTAAACGACAATTCTTCTTATCATTTCTTCTTATCTACATGAAAAAGAGAACGACACCTTTTATTGTTACTTCCGAACTGGTTAATTAGCTGTGATCTACACGCCGTTGGCAGACTTACTATTATTAATTCGCTCTAGTTTCTGATTGGCTATCTTTTGTATACGTCAGGAGCAATTCTAACAAATCACATTGTAACACAAGACTAAATCTCGAAAGATCTTTTTCAGCGCGACCGGAAACTGTAACATAAATCTTTTTTTTTTTTTTTACCTGATACATTTTGTTAGTTTCAACGCATAGTATAATGACCTAATTTAAGAAATATACATATATACCAGTAACTTTATGAATATGAATAAATGATGTCTCGTGACTGAATAAAATCTTTATCAATGTAAGTCCAACGGCATAAATATTGCAATAAGAAATATATGGAAAAATACACTTAAACTCGGGAAAATACAGTATAATTGTTTTGATGTGAGTTTTTCTATTTTAAATTACATATATAATACATTCTGTTCGTCCGAAATGTTTTTTTTTAATTTATTCTTTTTGGGCGTTAGGAGTAAAGTCCTTACAAGTAATATCAACAGACCAATAAATTTAAAAAAGGAAATAGCCCCCCCCCAAAAAAAAATCAAAACAATCCATTGTCGTTCATCAGAAAATATTCATAATATATGAAAACCCTATTGCCTGCATGTTTACCATTACTGATTGGATATGGAATAAATCTTTGACGGAATATTCAGATTTCAGGCATACATACGCATTTCAATCCATTAACATGAATAACATTTCGATAAATGAACACAAATATCTTTTCATGAATAGATTTTAATTAAAGGGAAAAAGGGCGTTATCATAGATATGGTCTTGCCATCAGAATAAATTAAGATAATGATCTTGAAACTGTAAAACATGACACCTTAATACTACAGTCATCCCTATAATAATCAGTCACCCTGTGTAGGAGCAAAAAGCTACAGATAAGAGGATAAACAAAATGCTATACAGCCCCCGTTTCCAAGAGATTAAAAAATAGCATGGGTTGATCTCAAACTCTTTGCCAAAGGCGACAATCAGTTGGAGGGTCTTCTCATTACGATAAAATGGTTCCGTGATGTCATTGGTATCGATTTCAGATTAGGTAAATGTGCAAATGTAACATTCAAGAAAGGGAGAAATACAGAATCACACACAATATATCTAGGTGTTTACACAACGATTAGGCAACTAGAACAAGAAAAAGCCTATAAATAATTAGGAATCAGCGAAAGTGATAAAATACATATAATTGCCATTGTTTCTGCATTTGGTCCATTACATTTCCTTTTGTTTTATTTTTTAGACTCTTTGCCGCTGCCGTAGTACTCAAATGAAGAGAAAAGAAAGTAAGAATAGAATATTACAGAATATCAGTCATAAATACTTTGTTTGTCCCTGTAGTGCAATACTGTTTCAACATTCTTAACTGGACAATAGTTGTCATTAAGCGAATCAATAACAAAACGAAAAAGCTTGCCACTTGTCACCGCGTGCATCATGCATGTGTAAAGATCCGAAGGTGGCAGAGATTTAGTTCAACAATAAATTTCTAGTTTATAAAACTACAACAGACTCTCTTGAAACATATCTGGAAGCTTCAGAAGACTGGATGACTATCCGTGTCAAAGAGCAAAAGAAAGAAAGAAATAAGAAACTTCACTCAGCAATAAAGGATGCCAAGAAATTCAAAATCGAATTTCAAGTGACTGAATTAGTGCAACTGGGCCAAAATACACCTACAGCAGCAGCAAAATGTCTAGAAAAGAATGCAAAAGCAAATGCAACGCACCAAATGCAGAAACAAGATACGCCTCACTGTTGTCAATGCTCTGCTCGCACCAAACAAGCGGATGTAGATTAATCCCGTACCAATTAGTGGTTTCGAAGTACAGGATTAAAAGCTGAAATCGAAGTTTTTATTCTTGCTGTACCAATGCTAGAAATTCTCACGTACGCGTACTAAAAATTATATTAATTGAGATTCAGATTCTGTGAAATATATTCAAAAAATTTTGACCATCAGTTTAATATTTAACAGTCCCCACCACTACGAGGGATGTATGTGGCACAAGGCCGAGTTTACCGTGGGTTCTCCGAGCCCGTAGGCTCGGCTAAAAATATTCCCGTAGGACCCGCATAAACGGGTCCGGGCCTGTCTACCTCCCTGGACGAAACGTTGCCTTTACGCAAAGCCTCGTCCGGGTTCCCTTTCTGTCAAAGGCAGAGAGTTCGACAGCTTCTTTTTACATAGTATTGACACCGTCTGAATATAAAATTCGGTATGACAATGTGGACCTATATCAGTGTTGGAAAATCTGCAATTTTTACAGAAAGGAAAACTGCAAGAAACTGGTATGAATACCACCCTGACCCGGTTACAGACATAGGGCCTGTAATAATTTTATAGGTCTTTACAAAACAGGCAGACAGAACTATTAAAGGTAATTGCCCAGACATCGCTATCAAAGGCCACTGAAACAGAATGTTTTCTTATTGATATGTCAGTTCCTTCAGATTGTAATGTATATTTAAATATCTCCAAAAAGCTATCACATGACGACATCAACAATTCCAGTTGTGTTTGGAGTCCTCAGTTGGATTGGAAACGGTCCCCATTGAAGCATTAAAAGGATTCTTGAAACTCATATCTTTAAGAAATATAAAAAATGTATCCACTAGTACATTTCATACCTTAAGAATGGCTTCATCTATGTAAAATGTGTGTGATCGTAGCTTTCCTTTTTCTTTTTAACAAAAATCCCAGAGAAATATCACGATGCCATTTCTGACTGTAGGTCTGTTGTTGGGAATAGAAGATCACTGAAGAACGTTGATTAAGGATGAGTCATATATAGATAGATGAGACAGTTAAGCTGGAGAACGTCTGAGTGGATCTGCATTGCCTGAACTTGTTCCCACTTAGTAGTTTATGCACGTCTTTTGTCAACACCACTATATCGTGAGCATTTGGTTGTGAAGTATGCGCTTGATACATCCTGATCCGACCGCGTGTCCTGATGTATATCTTAGTGTCTCCATATTTCTATCTGCGCACCTCATTTTTGAGTGACGATGTCGCAGTGCATAGTAATGATAATAATAAACGTATCTGCATTCACACAGCATTAAAAAGGTTAACATTATTACCTCTAGACGCAAACTCACATCAAGACAAGAAATCATGTCTGCCCATTGCAAATTACAAGAACACAAAAATTCACCAGCAGACACACACACACACACACACACATATATATATATATATATATATATATATATATATATATACACAGCATTTCTCAACGCACTTTAATACACTATATATATATATATATATATATATATATATATATATATATATATATATATATATATATAAAATGGTCTATTAAAGTGCGTTGAGAAATGCCGAGTCCTCTCCATGAGAAGAAACATTCCAACAAATTAATTGTTTACGTGTCTGGAAAGAGTCTTCTGGTTTTCTGAGAGGTAGGTCTTCAGTAGTTTTTTTTTTCAAAGATAGACATTCTTTGAGCTTACCTGTTGCGAAGGAGTTCTAATTATATATATTCCTGCTGGAAGAACTCCAATAGTCTGAAGAGGTGAAAACATTCAAAAGACTGGTTGCACAAGGAATTTGATGCGCTGTATGACGTGGTGTAGGGCAAGTTGGGGATGGGAGAAGCAAAGAAAATCAGAAACGAGGCCTTTGGGATAAAATAAAGAAGAGAGGTAGACTGGTAAGAGAAAGAGAGAAAGGGATTGATAGATAGACATAAAAGAGATGGAAGTTAGTAAGAAATTAGTGTCCAATATAATCGTAGCTGGAAGCAAACTGGAATTGAAGGAAATTAGTAGAAAAGAAACGATGATAAGAGATTAAACATTACGAAATCGAATAAGAGAGAAGGGTAAAAGAAGGAAAAAGATTATAAACAAATATATTGGATTAAAGAAAGTTATTAAAAAGTGGCATGGATGAGAAATAAAATGAATTTGAAGAACAGTGGAAGGAAGAATGATCACTTGCAAATAAAAATCTAACTTTCGGAAAAATAAAACAAGAGTAAAAAGTTAACTTTTCAATCAAACATTTAACACTAAGGGTATTAATTATATCCTATTTTTATTATATTAATCCTCGGTGACAAAAGCTGATGTTAGCAGCAGAAGATGATCCTTACCGCCAATAACCCATAATTTTTCT
Source organism: Acanthosepion pharaonis (assembly GCA_903632075.3). Taxonomy (NCBI): domain Eukaryota; kingdom Metazoa; phylum Mollusca; class Cephalopoda; order Sepiida; family Sepiidae; genus Acanthosepion; species Acanthosepion pharaonis. The sequence continues at coordinate 676,049 of CAHIKZ030002258.1, forward strand.
TGTTACAGACAGCAGCAATCTGTAGAAATGAGTTAGATCTTGACAGCAGAAAATGATATTTACCCTCAATAACCCACGTCAAGGAAGACAGCAGTCATTGAAAAATTAGGTAGAAGTTGACAGATGCTCCTTACCGCCAGTTGCCCATATTGTTCCTTGTTACGGATAGTAGCACACTGTGGAAAATAAGGTAGATATTGGCAGGGGAATTTGATATTTACAGTCAATAACCTATATTTTTCTTTGTTACGGATAGCAGCAAACTGAAAAATAAGGCAGATATTGACAGCAGGAGATGATCCTCACCGCAAATAACCCGTATGTTTCCTATTTACTGTCAAAAATCTGTCAAAAAAGGTGGATATTGGCAGGGGAAGATTAACCTTACCGCCAATAACCCATATTTTTCCTTGTTACCGATAGAAGCAGTCTGTTAAAATAACGTTTGACGAAAAGGGTACGAGACAATGGAGTGCTAAGAAATTCTTCCATGCAAAAATGAAATAAATAAAAATGCATCCATCCATATTTATCCTCGCTTTTATAACTTTTACGGAGACCAAACAGTGAATGTGATCACTGAATCTGAAAAATGTTGATACCAGTGATGCGAATCACAAACCACGTTCGTTTGCGACATTAAACTGACAACATCGTCTCTAATGTCGAAAAGTGAAAACATAATGTCTTGTAGATGAAAAATAATCTATCCAATTGTTGAATTGTAATGATAATGTTTCGGGAACAAGAAACGTTTACTTAATAGGGCAACATATATATTCATTGAGTGACCATCCAGGGCTATTTTCGTTTGAAATTTATAAAATCTTTCTCTTGAAATAATTTTTCAGGCAAATATGTTTCTCAAGCCTATTAACTGTTATCCGTTATGACAGTTTTGGTGAGAGCTTCCTTCCTAACTGAAAGTGGTGTGAAACGTCAACGCCTTGATTATGTCATAAATTCCTTTTCAAATTCATCATCATCTTGTGGCCTCAGCCGAGATTGAACTCACTAATACTTTGATTGGTGCAGTTCATAATCTTGTCAAATAGCTGAATTCTTGATGCTTCTCTAGGGATTTCAAGGGTGTTTTTATCACTAAACCACGGCTGAGAGAGACTCCATTCACCCTCCTCTAAGAGCAGGTTTGAATTCAGAGTTTTCATTCTCCTAGACCATTTGCCATCCAAGGCTATAGAACCCAGTCTGTCCTGCTATTTACCCATAGCTGGAGGGAGAAGAAAGAGGATTCACACCTTTCCCAAGGGTGTTAGCACGTAAGTGAATGTAATGGATTCGACTGGAATTCGAACTCGGCTCTCCGATTCCTCAATCCAAGCCGCTATCCATTACTCCACCGTGCCTCCTCTGAATTACATGGACACTTCATTTTAGTTGTCGCTGTTGTTGAAAGATCTCAAATGATGTTGTTCTGCTATTTGGTGACGTTTGTTGTTTGTGGTTCTGTCCGGCCAGTTCAAAAGATTCGAAGAAACATGGTTCTTGCTAAGACGTTCAGATTACTTTCACCCGGAGACATTTTTAACCATCGACTGAGAAAACGGTCGTATCCAGCTGACACCTTAGGTATTTCTAAACGAGGTTCGCTCCAAATCTGACATCAATATGTCCTCAATGTATCTCGTGCACTCTCTGCAAAAATGAATATAAGTCATTATTTTCGAAATGATACTCGTTGTTTACTGGTACCCAGATAGTCTTAGTGCGGGTCAAGGTAAAATCATATGAAATATGAAAGGCCTAATACACTATTTACATGTTGTCATATTTATCACAACGTTTCGGCCGTTGTACGCTCCGGCCATCTTCAGGTGGTTGGAATGTCGAACTGAACCCTTTATTTCGCTCTCTGGGGTAGACTGTTCTAGTTCCACGTGCCATATCTAATGGATATCAGTTATCAGTTATCACCTGTTAATTCACCTTTCAAAGTTCTCCACTGCCTTAACTAGGTGTTGAACTCACAAATCTTTGGGTCCTGTCACTAGATCTAACCAACGCCTTTATCCATTGTCATTAAGGAAACATAGCACAGTGGATATGGTGGATTAGTGTGCATAATAACTCATTTCAGAAACAGATACGGATGGCGTAACGCATGAATAATGTGAATGACATGAATAGGTTTCTATGGAAATTAGCTTTTAAAGTCCTCTTCTCTAGACGTTCTGCTCGTATTGTGTCTACAGATTTAGTCGTGCTTCTAACATCCTATTTGGTTCGCTGTGTCGTTTAAGATAATTTTTCTCATTAGAATTCCCCTTACACATTTATAAATCTACAATTTGTCCGGGCTTTGGATATTGCTGCCATATCTGGCCTGGTGATCCTAATATATCTTGAGATTCATGACAAAAGTCAAAGAAGCGTCTGTAATTTAATCAACGTGAGCTACCATCTAAACCTCAGTCAGTTTCTCGCCAGCATGGCGTTGCTTATCTCTGTCTTTTCTGAAATAATATCATGGCAAATCTTCTGAGTAAGCTTCCTCCCTGCTGTCACGACTGCATGAATGTAATTGTGTTAATATATTGGCAACGTTTTAAATCTCAACGTTTTACTTTTGATCTAGCTAGAAACAATCATATGCTCTATTTCTTTTATCAAAACTCTGGCTTATGGAACACCGTTACCATTTCTTGCATCCCTACCACGTACAAACCAAAAGTTAAAGGAAATACTAATGACTATGTTTTTTATTGTCCTTTTCCTCACTTAATTTCTTCATTCTCTTTTACACCTAGTAACTTCTAGAGTCCTCGCGGGGTTATCGCCTTTCTTACGTTGAAATGATTAAAATAAAACCTCAATTATTGGTATAAAGCTAAAAACTATGAATATCTAATAAACTTAAATTATTCTGGGAAAATAGCAGTTAATAAGAACAAGGAATTTGAAACATTGTACTTCGTCATTCTTTAAAATTGGAAATAACTTTCTTGTCTTGAATTCAGCATTTGTATTCTCTTTTGCTTTTTTCTCTAAATCTAAGTCTTCTCGCCACTGCATTCGAAATCGAAATATACAAATGTAATATTCCCTCGAGTAAAGTCTCACAAACATTTTATGATGTGTATCAATGAAGGGAAAAGAAAAAGATATAACGACGATTTATATAGAGTGTGTGGTAAAAATATATTGACGACGCTTGTTTAACATCTCTCAGCTCTTTGACATTCAAAACGCGGAGAAAAAGAAAAGGATGAATTGCAAGTCGACGATGACGACGATTCTTCTTCTTCTTCTTCTTCTTCTTCTTATTATTATTATTATTATTATTATTATTATTATTATTATTATTATTTAAATCTCTTTTCATGAACCAAAGTAGTGGCTGGAATGTTCTGGCCGGATGCTGAGAATTTTTCAAAAAGTTTGAATGATGCAACAGCCAATGCGACTTGTGTGTCTCAATCCAGACGTTTGCGAACTCTAAAAGAATGGTATTTTTTACTCGACACCATCTGAATATTATCTGCTGCTTTTATCCAAATATCAAAGGTATCAAGATGGGTATATTGGCCCTTTGCATATTTGTAGCCCAATATTTGGAAGAAGAAGAAGAAGAAGAAGAAGAAGAAGAAGAAGAAGAAGAAGAAGAAGAGCACAAAATGTAGATATCAGATTCAAATGAAGATGAAAGGAAATAGATTATTAATTAAAAAAAATTTGCCTCCATTTTCGATTTGTTCTATCTTTAATTTCAATATCTGTTTCTGTCTGTTAGGCCTTGTAAAAAGATGTCATAATCGGATGCCCAAAGATACCTAGTAATAAACGCATGTATACATACATAAATATCGAAATACAGAAGAATACTTATTTTTTTTTAATCTCTTCACCCCAAGCAAGGCGGAAATGCTACTATTAGGCAGCGGTTACAGAAAGTGAATGTAAGTGAAAAGACTGCTTATAGGGAGGTTGAAGAAAGGATAAAAGATGAACGCGGTTCTAAATTTTTGATGATTGTAGTTTTCAGGGAAGCAAGCAATCGGGAAAAGAGATCCACTTACGGCAAGTGCAAGAAAAAAAAATTGTTGGAGTAGAAGTGGCGATTCCATTGAACTATTTTAACAGTAAAAGAATACAAACGAACAAAATTGCTACAAAACTATGTATATCAACTGATAGTTGACCCAGATATCCGAAGGCATGATGTAAAAGCGAGAATAATAAATGTATTCAGAGATAGAAAAATATCATTAGAGGAAAAAAACAAACAAACAAACAAGAGTGCTGAAGTTCTGGATATCTGACTGGAAGGAAAATTCTCGCGGCTTCAAAATCATTTTGATTATTTAGAACACGGGAGAGCCTAACTTCCAACCAGATAATATGTAGCCTACGTGAATAGTGGATAATCTTCCCACCGATGGAAAGACTTCAAAAAACTCAGTAGTGGTTCCACCGACGAATTCTGTGAATACGACAGACAAAGCATGTGAAAATAGACAAAATTATGAAAAAAAATAGGCTAAGAAAATTGATACTTACAATCAGGAATCTAAAGCTCTCAAGACAAAACGTAGGCAAGAGAAGAAGGGGGAAACATGCTATTTGTATTGATGGAAGGAAGAAAGGAGAGAAGGAGGGATGTAAAGAACCAAAGGTCACTTAGAGCAAAAACAGACAGGAAGTGTGGCGAATGCCGCGAGAGCTTACATCCTGAAGTTACATATCATTTAAAGGAAGAATAATATAATCTGTTAGTATAGAGAAATATTTTAGTTTATTGCTAGTATTAAATACAAAAGTTAGAGAAAATATATCGGAATTTCTAACAACATCAATGATTTAAAACATTGGACACACACACACACACACACACACACACATATATATATATATATATATATATATATATATATATATATATATATATATATATATATATCAGCATCCATCCGTCCTCTCGAGACACGATGGAGTAGCGGGTTGTGCTACGAACCTGGGTGAGATAAATGGAGAACAATGGCTGCCCGGACGTCTAATTCCTTCTCAAGGCATTGGAATAGTGATACTGGTCGAGACTACATTGTTCTCTCTACTAAAACTGATTGTTTATAGTAACACTTCTACATCTTTGCATATATTCCGGTTTGTAATATATTTGTGCTATTCCATACCTGTGTTCGTGTTCTACCTTGGACTATCACCGTGTTACAAGGAACCGGACCATAACAGAAAGAAATATCATTACAGAGTTATCCGAGTTTCTAAGAGTAAAGTGTTGCAAGGTACGGCAAGACTGAAGAAAGGAGGTAGAAAATAAATCATGAAGACTGTAGCTCTGATTTAAGTAAAGGATTGAACAATGGAAAAAAAATAATGTCTTTATACCGTTAACATCAGCCTGTAGATATAACAGGGCGTAATAATATTGATAATAAAACTATTATTATTCATTGTATATGCTACAGAACGTCTTCTAAAAATTCTCTACAACAATAATCGTGGCAAGCACCTATTCCAAATCTATCAGATCTATTCGGTAATATAACACAAACAAAAAAATTAAAAACACATTTTCCTAAAAGAAAGCCTGACTTCATTTTTCATTTTTTATTTCTTTTATAGATGAGAACGGAAACAGGCATGCACAAATTTCTTTAAGAGCTTCCATTTGGTCAAAAGACCTATTAATATACAATAAGTATTATTAGTCTTAATATCAATAAAATTAATATATTGTATTTTTAATTTCTCTAATTTTTTTCACCGTCGTATTATATTTAAATATAAGAAGCACACGTGGACAATATTTCTTTACGATTACACACACAGCACACACACACACACACACACACACACATATATATATATATATATATATATATATATATATATATATATATATATATATATATATATATATATATATATATATATATATATATATAGTAGAGCCCCTAGCAGTTGCCCAGGGATGTAACAGTAAGAGATAGATCAAGTATCGACTATCATAAAGACTGAAAAATAAAATTGACAAATATTATTGTTTAAGGTTGACGGACACGCATGTCTTAATTAGTTTTTTTTTTTTTTTTTTTACGAATTGGTCAAACCCAAACTCAAACAAAAACATTGTTTACAATCGTTATGAGTCTATCGATTGGTGAAGAGAATTTTATTATAAACAATTGTCTTGTAAATGGAATTTTTAAAGCATTCTGAATGTAAATAAAGAAAAAAGTGTGCAAGAAAATAAGAAATACTACCTGCAAAAAAAAAAATCGGCTGAAAAATATAAGAAATCCGATCCCATATATAAAGGAACACACACACACACACAAACAACCTGGGTTTTTTAACCTAAGTCACTCCACGGAATCGCTAAAACATAGAGCATAGGCTGATGAAAAAGACGCTAAAGTTTATGAAAACAAAATTTTATCGTCAAAATGCTCATGATTTTATGAAGAGGATAGTCTAATTTTTTTTTTAATCATTTTTTAAATTTTTCCATCTTTTTAGAATATTCTAAATTTTGATTTAAAAAACCTTGTTTCTCTTTGTCACAACAAGGGGTAGTAAATAACATAGATAATTTTTAGCGCGTCTTTTTGTATTTACACACATTAATTTGGAAAATGTTGCAAAACAAATATATTATTTAGTTTCAAATGCTTTTATTTGTTTTAATTTGTTTTTATGAATATGGAAAATATTTTCTGAAAAAAACATTTTTTTTTTTCAATTTTTAATACAATTATTTCTTATTTCTTTAATTTTAAAAAGATTTTAAAAAAATGTTTAAATTGAATTTTAAAAAATATTTTAACATTAGTTAAATGCAACATCAACCTTTCAAAATGTCCGTGTGAGATTGTCGTTGTCTAGCGCTTTGAAAATTGTACAATTTGGACCAATCAGATTAGCCATGGTAATTAAGAAATGCAATTTTTGTGTTTATAGTCGGACAGTAATTATCAAGTACGGAAGACCAACCAGAATACAATTGCATTATTTGAGTTCAGCATTGTTCTCCGCTGTTAAGCTCTTTACTTTTGCGAAACACGTATGGAGAAGTTAATTTGAGTTTTCAATTTCAACTGAGAAGGGTACCTACAAGTAACAGTATCATCTTATGAAATTTAACTACTGCTAAACTTTAATTTATATGATCTTATTTTTTATATTAATCTCAGTTATGACATTTTTCCATAAATGAAATATCAAAATTAATAATAAAATGAATGGAAATACAAATAACACAGTAAAATGTAATAAATGTACATAAAATTATAGTATTTTATGTACACTGCTGATAAAATTTCATAAGAAAGGTACCTAAATTAATTAGATACCTTTTTCTTATGAAATTTAATCTCACTATTAAGTCTTATTTTTTTAATTTCTTTATATTTTCCATAAAGCATTGTAAACGTAAAAATGAAAGCTAAATACAAAAAAAATAAAATAAAATAAAAAATAAAAAATTAGAGCACTGAAAGTTTTCCTTAAAAGTAACGAGGTAAATAATTTGTTCACTTAAATAATTTCAATTCCTTCCATCCGTAGAAAGAATTACCCACCCGTAAGTTATCTAAATGTCATGAATGTGCCTTTCGTCAATCGTCAAGCGACGCGAAAGGTTTTGACCTGCTTTGTTTTATTTTCAAATTACATTTTTTTCGGCGCAGAAGCTAAGTTAAGCTTGGTTCAAAATATTTTAAATAAACAGTATAATATGTGTTTTTATTAAAATCAGTTTTGAAAAAATGATAATTGACTTTTAAAAGAATATCAAAGTAAGATATTAATCTTTTTTATCAAATCGAAAAAAATGATTGAAAATGATTATCTGTCCTTTTTTTTACAAAAAAAAACAATATTTTTAACGAAAATTTCAGACGTGCTAGGAACGATTAAAAAATGTAAAAAATACCCCAAAAATACTTTGTTCTTTCCTCTTTAATAATAATATGAACATTAGACGATAAAATTTTGTTTTCGTCAAGTTCGGCGTCTTTTTCATCATGCTATGCTCTTTTGTTTACATTTTCGTGGGTGAGTTGTCCCCCTTCCTTAATCGTGTTTTCAAATTGATTTTCTTAAAAAACAACTGTGTTTTTCCCATTTTCGGCGCCGTTAGAACCACCAAAAGGTAATTTTATGTAGTCCTGTGAAGTTTTGTTGAAATCGGCTAAAAAATGTAGGAAATTCGATCCAACATATAAACGTTACAGACACACACACACACACACACAACCTGCGTTTTATAATAAGTAAGATATATATATATATATATATATATATATATATATATATATATATATATATATATATATATATATTTTTTTATTTGTAAATATATCACGCCAGAGTTTCAACTCTGCCTCAGTCGTGCGCTGATATCTGCGAGGTAGAAACTCCGACTGATGACGAATCAGTCGGGTTTCGGTTCTGGCTTGAAGCAATCGGATGTTTAGCCTCACTGCTGAGCTGTGATACAGCGAAAACAGGCCTGTATGTATTATTATGCTCCCGAAAAAGATCAGTTGAGCACTGTTGAGTGATAGGGTAATTATAAACAGCATTTGTCCCCACTAACGCAACGCTCTTCATTAAGCATGAATTGAACACTCTAGCTGCCTGGAGTTTGTTTACCTGCGTAAAAATAATGCACTATAATTTCCCTTTCCCTGATCGATGTGAAGGTATAATGTTCTTTTTTTTTTGTATTAGTTTCAGGCAATTTTTACTATTCTAACCAATTGAAATATCCTGGTTAATATTAACATTTTTAGAATTTTTCTCTGTAAGATATTTTCAGGAATGCACTGCCATTTACATTCTAACCATGTATTCACTGTTAACTACTTAGGTTCGCATATTCGTCTGAAAGAAGAAGCTATTGTAAAATAAATTTGCCTTCGTATGAATTTCAATTTGCTTGTTCGTCAATACTCCGTAAAGAGTTATGTTCCACAAGCTGGTTCAAATTTAATGCGAATAATATAATTAAATTATGGAAGCCCGGTATTGACAAAATGTCTTTACACTTACAAATGGAACATGTTGAGTGTGGCACCATTTACCGAGGCAGAAAAAGTAAAGAAAGAAAAGAAGGAAAAAAAAAAAACAGAGGCGAGACCCAAAACGTGGATGATAAGCAGAACAGCACGGCTAAGAGACAATGGTTAAAGGATATTTTGATAAGTAACAAATGGCGAAAGAGGGTCATTACAATGACAGGGAAATTCTGAGTGGATAAAGGAATCGGGTGTGTTTTGGCGACGGCTGTGTTATCTGGGATGCGTAAACAAACTGCTGGCCAAAGAAAAATCCAAATGAAAATGTTATTTCGATAAGTGACGGAAAACAGGTGGACAAAATGGCTTTGGATAGATATGAAAAATGTATGTCAAAAGCCGCACACGATGTGTCCACTGACCGATTTTAATTTCTTTCGACGGAACATCTTTAGCCTGCGATAATAAAATTATGTTATCAGAAATATGTACCGAAAGGAAATGAATGGGAACTTAGAAATGTTCTTTTCGGGGCGACGTCTGGTCGTGTTAAAAAGCCACCCATTCTGATAATTAGCGATAAGATGACTGACGAAGCCCAGGTGTAGAACAAGAGTTATGACCACCGTCGTTTGCGGCTAGAGAATATGATAACTGCGATTAAGAGGAAGAAAAGGAAAAGAAAAGATAATTTTTTTTTTTTTTAGTTAAGCAAGATATTTTTTTTTTCCTGAAACAAAGCCGCGGATTCGTCCACGCCCGACTAGGACACCATTGGTCGAGTGGTGATCACGTGACGCACGAAAGAGGTTGTCGCCGCCCATCCAGAGGATAGGTATGAGAAGCTGCTACGAAGAAGTGGGGAGGGCAGCTCACGCCCCTCTGAAGTATGGTGAGAAGGTGGGAGTAAGAAAAGGTTCCCAAAAATGGAAAAGAGTGGAAAATTCCTAACCAGAAATAAAAGAGGTGGATATGTATTTAGAAATATCGAGGAACCCCCGACGCCGACAAACCCACCCCGGTTTTGGTCGGCGTCCATATAAGCGAGGCCGCAGCAAGCAGAAATAAGTTGAGTTGAGTTCAGTTCAGCAGAGTGGAAGTTGGTTCCGCCTCGCAGATAGCTGACTTGAAAGATTCACGCACATTCCGGACTCCTCTTCAATCCAAGAACAATTATTTTGAAGAGCGACTTAGATCCAGATCACCAAAATAAGTTTTTTTCGACTTTCCTCCGAAGACACACCGAAAAACCAATTTCTTAAAGAGCAAACAACTTGAAGCGTTAAAACTCGCCTAACGGAAAACAACGTGTCACAATCCATAGAACGGGTGGGGAGATAGACACATTTCTATGTATCGAACAACTAGACATAAATTTTGTTATCATTTTCTTTGATACCTTGAACTTTTGAGTTTTCATTTTATTTTCTTTTATGCATATTTGTGTTGTGTCACCCCCGTTGAACCCGATTTGCATTACGGCCCCAACTACTGATTGATCTCGTCTGCCTAAGATCAATTCACAACGTGGGTAGGCAGACTGGAGATCAATGCAGTTACTTTGGTAAACAGGCGTTGGAAGCGAGTTGGGAACGACGAGGCTGATATCAAATCTAACCAGATTCCCACCCGAATCACCAAAAGGTTAGAACGTCACATTTGGGTGCTGCGACCGATACCAAGCCAGTTGGTCGTCACAGGACGAGACAACACGACTGACGCGACAGGCGGACGTCACGTTTGGAGCGGCGACACCCGAACGGAGCAGCGAGGAGCGAACAGCTGGCGCCGCGGCTAGGACGTCACAGTTGGTGCCGTGGTAGACCAGGATAGGACGTCACAGTTGGCGCTGCGACCAGGGGACGACGTCGCAGAGATTCGAACACGGATCACATTTTCAGGAATCCTAATAATCTAATATTCCTAATTTTATATATATATATATATATATATATATATATATATAAATGAGTGTGTGTGTTTTAAACTCCCTCTTTCTCTCTCTCTCTCTCCCTCTCTCTCTCTCTCTCTCTCTCTATATATATATATATATATATATATATATAAAATAAAGTTTTACGGTATGATATATTTATTGTTTAAAGTTGGATGATGAGAGTGTAAATATAAAAGAAGCCATTCAAGTGATGCATTATGGGTCGTATATTTCTGTTACTGGCCGCTAAAATAACTATTAGAATATTGCATTAGGCTGCCCACAATGCATCCCTGACATGCATATATAACTAGCCGAGCAAAAACCCAACAAATACACCATGACATTTCTTTTAACATGGAATAGTCTTTCGCCTCTGAGTGTTGTCTTCAATGTCAGCTTTTATATATACACACGCTCTGTCCCTGATATTGAGCACTTTAGGATATACATACAGCAAACAATATAACTATTGCTTATGTATATATATATATATATATATATATATATATATATAGTATGAAACATATTGTCGTATCTGTGTGTTGAATGAATCGATTAGTACTGATTTTCAAAGACATGCTTACATATGCTGGAATTAGGGAGAATGTAAAAAAGTTCCAAAGAAAAGTAAATTATCGTGAACGAGAAATAACGAATGAAAAGTTAAAAAGAAGACAAATAAATAAAAGCGATTGAAAGAAAAAAACCCCAATAAAACACTGGGGTGGGCGGGTATATAATGCATCCGAAAACATCAAGAAAAAAAAAAACACTCTGGATATATAAAAGATTTTTAAAAAGTCTGTAAACGTTGGCAGAAAAAAAAAAACAGGAAATGAAAACAAGAAAATTCTAATATATATATATATATATATATATATATATATATATATATATATATGTGTGTGTGTGTGCGCGCGCGTGCGTGTGTGTCTGTGTGTGTAGTGTGCCTGTGATATTTCTACGCAAGGTTCTATGATATTTTTGCTTCCTCCAAAAAATAAATATTGGTAAATGCTAATAGATTATATAAAGTAGCAGGATACGATAGATTAGGAGGGAGTGTTGTTGTTTAGATAACAAATGAGACTTTTTCTTATAGAAAATAAGTCAAAAAGATTTTTCACAGCAGCGACAGCAGATATAAGGAACTATCGACAATATATATACTAGGCATATATATATATATATATATATATATATATATATATATATATATATTATGCACGGCATGAAGATTGCGTTCAAGCATGACAGAAACTGTTGCTGCTTTGCGTTCACTTCAGGGTCCACTTTTATATTTGTGTTCAATTTATCCCTCATATTGAGGAGTTTTTCCCATAAACATCGCATAAGTTAAAGTATTTTAATCATAAATGAAATGATATATTTAACGAGAATATTTAAGACGTATTTATAAAGATTTATCAAAATTATATGCCGATATCTATGTGATATATTGTCTACTCGAGTGGAATCTATAAATTGTGTGGTGTATAGATTTTGAAGGCAAAAGTGATTTGGTCATAACGATTTCCCAAGCGTAGATTAGACGCGGCACAAAGCCGAAAATATAGGACGCTCAGTGAGGATCCAACTCACTGTTCAATCATTATTGTTCCAGGAAGACAAGGTTGCTAACTATGACACCGTCCTAAGATGCCCCAAAATATTTGGTAATATGTCCATACCACTATGGTTCAAAAGGTTTTCGTATATGCATAGCTATACTTTCTCTCACTTATTCTACACATGCACAATACACAATGCCTTCACATACACATACAGAAACAGACAGATAAACAAATATGTAAGCAAATATATGGATATAGATCCGACAGTATGAAGAAAAATATACGGAAAAACCAAACAAAAATCCTAATATGCAATTATGCTGTTTTAATATTAATATGTCCATCGTCTTTTCATGTTGAATGAAATATAGTCTAATGTTAATTATGTTTTATGAATATGTCCTGAAGATGGTCTACTAGACCGAAACGTCCGACGTTGACATTATATTTACATTAAAACAGCACAATTGCATATTAGGATTTTTTTTGTTTTTTTCCGTATATTTTTCTTCATAAACAAATATGTATGTTTATATATATATATATATATATATATATATTGAACAAAAGAAATAAAAAATTTAAAGTTTGTAGTATACACTGGGTTTTATATTAATATTTATTTATTGTTTTATTATTATTTCAATTAGCTTCCTTAAATTGTTTCGGTCTGCATAGTCACCACCGGGAGAAAAAAATACCCTACTTTTATTAACGGTGAACTACAGGATTGAATGACTGTTTCTGAAGAAAGTGAACTTTATTTGTAGTTTTTATTTGTCTTTATCGTTAATTTTGGGCAATCCTTGTGGGGACGAAAAAACCTACATCAAGCTGTTTTTTAAGATAGAAGTTGGAAGATTTTAAGAATTCCTTCCTTGGTAATTTTGACAGGTTTATTGTTTGCCCTGAATGGGATGTGTGTGGTGTTAAGTGTATGTCGTCTTTTTTTTCTTTTAGGAGTGCGTGATGTGTGCATGTGTATATATTATTTCGTATGTGTGTATAATTGTGAAAGCATTGACACTATTTATCAGCGAGTTGCAACACTGTTTCGTAATTGAACGAAATCTTCAAAACGTGTATTAGGTGATAGCCTTACTGCTTATATATATTGGTAAATGATTCATTCTGGCTAGTAAACTCATGTATTTCCAGCTGCACTTAATGTCATATTGGCCAGCATATATAAATATTACATCTACTACACAATACTCATAGTACATATTAATGTATATTTGGGCAGCAACCTTACTTTTAAATCTTTTTCATTAAATATGGCAGGCAAGGAACATTTAATTATTTTTTATTTAGTTTTTCCAGCGTTTCTTCCGTCTTAACGTTTTGTCTGAATAAGGGAGTGCTTAAATTTTCCATTATTTCCATTGTCCCAGGTGCTTTACGGCCACTTCTTTAGACATTTTCAACGTTGTTTTTTTTTATGTTGTATATATATATATATATATATATATATATATATATATATATATTATATATATTGTGTAAGTGACAAATGACAAATATAATATATATATATATATATATATATAGTGTATGTGTATGTGTATATGTCTATGTTTGTGAATAAAACACAATGGAAAATATATCCTCGCCAAGGCGTTTCGTCCCATGAGAGACTTTATCAACCCAAATGTTTCGTCCCATGAGAGACTTTATCAACCCAAATGGAATGATTTCATCTTGTAACAAGTATTTATATCCAATAGCATAAACTTACCACGACTTTTCAGCAAACCTGATGAATATTTACGAATGTTTCTCAATTTAAAAATTTAGAAAAACTAACATTTATATGTTTGTCGAAAAATTCTTGTAACAAAATAAAATCCCGGCATTTGGCTTGATAAATTCCCTCCGAGGACGAAACGTGACAGCTAAATTTTCATTTTGTCTTTATCCGTATTGCCTTTTTACATATATATTCTATATGAAATTTCACATACACACGCACCTGCACACTCACGCACATATATATTTAGGTAGCTAGATGAATTGATGGATATGAATAAATGTACGATAAAACACTACTTAATTAAATGTATATACAACGTATTTTCTGAAAAATCTATTTTAATTTTATTGTCTCTCAACACATTCCGTTCATAATTATTTTATTTAAAAAGAGAAATCTTAGCAAATTACGAGAAAATTAAAACAAATGATTTGTAATAATAATAATAATAATAATAATATCAGAAAAAACATTAATATTTTAAACCAATAATTTTACAAATTCACTAAAGAAATTAGCGAAATAAATAATAGATGTAAGTGAAGCACTATTCTATTACAATAGAAAAGGAAGTAATTGAAATTAAATATTACGCAGTGTCAATTTTGTAAATCAATTCCAATAATATATATATATATGTGTGTGTGTGTGTGTGTGTGTGCATGTATATATGGCTTAAAGTGATCAATATTAGGGATAGAGCGTATGCAAATATAAAAACAGACACTGAAGTCAACACCCAGAGTCTACAAACTATTTCATGCTAAACTCAATGTTCATGCCTTATTTGTTGCGTTATTGCTCGACTATTTATATCTTCAGATCATTGATGCATTGTGGGTAGCCTATTGCATTATTCTGATGGTTATGCTGGCGGGCGGTAACGAGGTAATGCTTCGAATATGGCCTGACAATTGCGATTTGCATGAAAAAGACTGTAACATGTGGGTGTTGACTTCAATATCCCTTTTATATTTACAAAAGCACTATTCCACTTTAAGCCTTAAACTATAACATACCGTAAAAACCGTGTATATATATATATATATATATATGTCATCATGCTTTAGTAAAAGAATGGTGAGTAGACAATTTATGGAGATAAAAAAACAATATATACTCTCTTTTCACGAGAAAAGGAAGAAAATAAAAATAGTATAATATATATACACTGCGTGCCAAATTATTAACAAAATAATTGTTTTTTTTTAATATTTCAAAAACCATCCAATCAATTCACAGAAAATTTTCACACAATTTTGGCATCACAGACCTGCCCAATCGCTGAAATTTTCGTACTGATCTGCGCCATGTAAACAAACTGGCGCCGTATTTGTTATCAGCATTGTTATTTGAGAGTGCCAAATTATTAGAAAAGTGTACGAATTTAGTGAAAAGATGGGTCGTAAAAGCAGTTTAAGTGATGCTGAAAAGAAAACTATCACCTCAGAACTCTCAAAAGGTAAATCTACCCTAGAAATTTCTAAAATGATAGGGAGGTGTCAACAAAAAAAAATTCACCGCCGACCCTACACAAGTACGCAAAAGGGCAGATAAAGGCAAGCCGATGGTTATTTCACGTCGTCTCATGTCAGGACTTAAACTAGAGGCCATGAAGGACCCTGGACTTACCAGTCAAGAGCTTTTCAGTCGCATTGGGGATCCTACTGTGTCGGTATCTGAGGGAAATAGCAACAACAGTCAAACTTGTATCGAATCCTCCGTTGATGAGAAATTACATTCAAAATCGATTGAAATGGGCCGAGGACAATATGAAGATTGACTTCTCTAAAGTTTTGTCCACAGACGAAACTCGAGCAACACTTGATGGTCCAGACAGATGGTGCAAAGCCTGGGTAATGAACAGACAGAATCGCCATCAGCGTTTGAGAGGCCAACCAGGCGGTGGAGGCATAATAATCGGGTGGTATTATTGGAAAAACATTAGTGGGCCCATGGAGAGTACCAGATGGCCTCAAA
The DNA here is from genome assembly GCA_903632075.3 of Acanthosepion pharaonis. NCBI lineage: Eukaryota > Metazoa > Mollusca > Cephalopoda > Sepiida > Sepiidae > Acanthosepion > Acanthosepion pharaonis. The sequence goes on from CAHIKZ030002258.1 coordinate 692,294, forward strand.
ATGACTGCTGATGCATACATAAGCGTTTATGAAGGAGCATCTTGAACCGTGGATGAAAAGACAAAGATTTGCCTTCAGAAGGGCAATTGTTTTTATGCAAGATAATGCTCCCTCACATGCTGCTCACAAGACGACTGAATATTTGAAACATTTAGGCTTCGTTGGACCTTGAAAAATGAAGTGGCCACCAAATTCTCCGGATTTGAACCCAATCGAAAACCTTTGGAGCATCATGAAGCGAAGATTGTACGCCAACGGACGACAATTCAGGAGCAACGCTGAGTTGTGGGAAGCAATTCTTGACATATCTCACGGCATTACAGCAGATGACATCCTACAATTAACAAATTCTATGGATCGTAGACTTCTTCAAGTAATTTCAAAACAGAGAAAGCACATTACCTATTAATTTGTTTATCACTGTGCCTTAGTTTGTATCTGTTATTATTTGTTTGATTATCTTACTTATTAGGTTCTTTTGATCATAAACATTCACGTGCAACCTTAATAAATGTTTTGTTTGCTAAATTCTTGGAAATTTAAAAAAACATTCTAAGGCCAGTCCATAAGAGAATCTTCAACAAATCCCTTTTCTTTCAACCAGGATTTAGTAAATTTTGATGCATGACTTGGTGCGTTGTCTTGCATAAAGATCATAGATCTACGCTTGGCTAAAGACTGGTTATCAGCCATTCAAAGAAATATTGCTCTAGAAAATCACAGTAACTTTTGGAATTCATTTTAATCCCGTCTTTCAGTTTAAATGGACCCACGAGCTCATTACCAATAATCCTAGCTCATATCATGATCCCAACACTGCCTTGTTGGCATTTAAAAAATTTTCTTGAGTCATGTTGCTTGCAAACCCATCCTCGAGCCCATCCATCGGGCCCATCGAGGGTGATCCTTGATTCATCTGTAAAAAGCACTTTATTGAAATCAGTTTTCATGTATATTTGCCTACTGCAATTTTCTTTCCCGGTTTTTTTTTGTTGTTACAATGGGTTTCTTTATTTGATTTTTTTACATAATCAAACTTTCTTAATGCTTTACACCTTGTTTCCCTTGACACCATACGAGCTCCAGCGGCCTCAAATATGAACACACTTGACGCATTTCGGTTTCTTATTAATTCTCTTCGGGTCTGTGATAGATCTCGCTTTGTTAAATTCCTGAATTCAGCCTGAGACTTTTTTTTTCCTTGGTTGAATTCTCATTTGACATATTTTCTTGATTGTTCGATGATCCCTTTTCAAATCCTTAGAAATTTGAAGCGAAGACTTTCCTTTGCTAATTTCTTTGATTATATAGTTCTTTTCATTCATTGTTAGTTCTTTTTACGAGCCATAATACTAAATTCTAGTTCTTGCAAATAATCTCTTGACACTGCAAATTGCTATAATTACTGAAAAAATACTAAATATCAATCTGAAATTGAAAATTGGGACTTAATTGCTTTCCTGCTTACTCGCTATACATAATAGTACAAATTATTTCATTGAATAACACATATCTATGGATTTTACATAAAATATTTGACAATACCTGTTTTGCATATAATCTCTAGATATATATATATATATATATATATATATATATATATATATATATATATATATATATATATGAGGGGGTTGCAGGATATCAAATAGAGTACGAAACAAAATTGAAGATAATGAGAAAAAGTGGAAAAGCTATGAAAGACGCGTTAAACCGAAGGAGGTCTGTTTTTTTCGGCTTTTCCATGTTAGAACGCCTCCTGAATTTGGCTTCATCAGGTTTTAACCTCAAAAAGCCGAGAGCAGCAGAGCTTTTTGGCGAAACGACTCATTTATAGCTTTTCCACTTTATCTAATTATCTTCATATATATATATATATATATATATATATATATATATATGTGTGTGTGTGTGTGTGTGTGTGTGTTTGCGTGTCTGTGTATGTCTCTTTGCTGATTTTACGCATATCAGGGAGGAAGGAAGAAATATCATGCGCCGATATATATAATCAACCAGCAAATACAAATAGGTATATATGTATACATATATGTGTTTCCGCGTTTGCTAGAACAAACGTCTGCTAGGGTCTTACTTAATTCCTTTTGAAGTCTCATTTCTATAACGTCCACGCTCACAAAGACTGGATTATGCTGCAAGTATATTGGGAATACCTTAGTTACAGTCTTAGAACGCATAATGTGTCGTAGTCAAATGTTCGAAGGAAGCCAGTAGGCTAAAACAATTCGTCACACTTACTTGTAACAGGTTTTTGGTAAATACATCCATCCATAGATACCAGTGGATACTGCAAAGCGGATTCTGCTTAAATTCTGACCAAAAAAAAAACAAAAAACGATTACATCATAGACTAAGCAAAAGCCTTCTACAAAGTACGCCATAAGAATCTGTTGGGACTGCTCAGCAACCTTGATATATTCGGGGAAGATATTAGAATAACCAAAAACACCTACTGGCAGGAAAAAAACATGTATGCGTGTAGAGAACGAATTCAGCGAATATAGCAAAATAGAAGAAGAGTAAGGCAAGGGTGTCTCTTCTCACCAGACCTATTCAATCTATACAACGGGGCAATTCTGAGAGAATTGGAAATCCTACTTGGATTCAGCATTAGCCGCCACAATCCTAACAACATAAGATACGCAGATGGCACAATACTGATAGCAGACACAGAAAAAAATTTACAAAACCTTCTACAGATAAACTACAAGAAGACAGAATGCATGATCATCAGTAAAAGGATGAGCCTGAAATGAGATTTGCAGGTCGTGGACACTAAAATCAAGCAGGTGCGGAATTTTAAATATCTGGGATGTGTTTTGACAGAGGTCGATAAGTCCGACACAGGTCCTTAGAAGTAGTGGGATGGCCAAGAACTCATTCCACAAACTGGGCAGACTATTGCGAGACAGAAGGATCTCTTTGGTAACAAAGAAAAGAATACTGAGCTGTTACGTGACATCTGTCCTCGTTTACGACAGTGAAGGTTGGATGCTCTCCTCAACGATGAAGAAGAGACTCGCGGAGACAGACATGTATTTCTACAGAAAATTGCTGAGGATATCATGGACCGAGCGTGTGAGCAACGGTGAGGTCTTGGAGAGGATGCAGACAAGGAGGAGGCATATACTTAACACCAGGAAGAGGCAGCTGAAGTTTCTGGGACACGTAATGAGAAAGGAGGGCCTGGAGAATATAATATTCACAGGTTGAATGGAGGGAAAGAGAAACAAGAGAAAGCAACGCATGACATACCTGGCGGGCTTAAGCAAGGTAATGGAAGGTGGTCTGTGGGGAGGTGGCAGAGGGATGAAAGTTATTGATAGCTACAAGGGATAAGGGGAAGTGGAGGGCCATGATTGCCTCCGTCCGGAATGAACATTGCATATAAAATATATTCGATTCTAGAAGGTTTCAGAAGTCGCTCTTATACTTATACATTCAAAGCGCAGATTCTTACGAATGTATGGAGAATTAAGCATGGATATGCATGTATATATTTATATGCAGTCTGTATTGTGCAATTCATGGATTGACTGCAAGAGATAGATAGATAGATAGATAGATAGATAGATAGATAGATAGATAGATAGATAAACAAATCTGCTTTTTTTTTTTTGAATAATAACTAAATTTTGTAATCGTCTTTTTAACATTCCAGTCTTTCTCCGCATGAATAAACAGCCATTCATTGTGTACGACCTTTTTTCTTTGTAAAATAACATTAAAACAACATTTATGAGACATTTCTTCGTAAAATATCTTTTAAAAAAGGGGACATCGACGATATTACTTTTTTGCTCTTTGCAAAACAGCAGAACCTTTACAAAACGATCTAATGTACAAATAAATCAAAGCTATAGGAAAAATCCTCATGATTTATACCCACACGCACGCGCATGCGCACACACAGACATATGTTGAAAATTAGTGTTACGTGGATTTAAAGGCTTCGGAAGACATTTTTTTCACAGCTAATGAAGTTGAATTTCGCACAGAGATACAAATGCTGTTTATTTTCTTTTATTATTTTCGTGCCGAGTATTCGAAAAATACATTTTATACAGAAGCCACTTCACACGTATGGAATTGATATTAAATTCGTTTTCACTGCAGGTATTCACTAAGCTTAGATAATTTTAGCACAAGGCCAACGCAGTAGGCAGTCCTTGATAATATTTTTCGGGTAAATGTTTGTAACTACTGCAAACATGGATAATTCAGTTTCAGCATGTGACAAAGATGCGACATCTGAAACTATTGTTAATGTTTTATATATATATATATATATATATATATATATATATTCCTAAAATTAATTTCAATGTATAGAGAGATATGTTTCAATACTTATTTTTTTTTAATTTTCAGTGTATAAATTCTGGTATCAGTTATTCTATCAGGTCATACCATAAACAAGTTTAAGTTTTGTGTTTGAAAATTATATTGAAATTATATTTAATTAAAATCGATCCACTAATATTTGTCTTCTCATTATCAACAACTCATTGATTTACAACTTTCATCGTACGCATTATTTCAAAATGTCTCAGACAGAAATAATACGATCCAAATTTATGTTCGTCCTGGGTAAGATGCTAAACTATATCCGCGTCCTGGGTAAGACGATAAACTACATCCAGCAGCAACGCCTCTGGTCGGGAGGTTTTGAGGAGCGTGGAACCACCTCTTAATTGCTGGTGGTGTTCCCAGGTCCACCCTGACCAAGGGTGGTAGCATCTGTTAGGGTCCTAGCTTTGAGGCAAATAATTAACTATTACCAGCAATACTTTTTTGAAAAAATTATTACCAGCAATACAATTTTTAAGCAGAAATATCGCCAGAAACAGAGCTTTGACAAAACAAAATATTACTAGCAATAAAAGATTGTCGGCATTAAATAACCCATTGAGGTTGATATGACGTAAAACAAAATAAACCAAACCAATCTAAACCAAGGAATACATATTCTATTCATACGAATCTATCCTAAAAATGTCGGCATTAAATAACCCATTGAGGCTGATATGCCGTAAAACAAAATAAACCAAACACAACCAAATGTATGTATCTTTCACGAATTAGTCCATCAAAACTTTTCTATAAACTTCTTAAGTCAACATCATCTAGTTCGAGAATCCGTAGAATATGGTGTTTTTTCATGGCTGCCATTTTCAATTACTTTTGCTTCCTAGAGCCGTATATTTTAATTAAGGGGAAGAGCGCCAATTTTTGTGACTGAATTACACTTCTTATTTTGTTATACAGTGAAACGGATCTCTTCTCAGATAATTTGCATTAATTCTTCTGTAAAACCCTATGTCTTTTGCCCCAAGCCTCCACTTTATCTGCCAGTCCTGGGTATGACGATACACTATATCCGCGTCCTGGGTAAGACTATAAACTATGTCCAGCAGCAAGGCCTCTGATCAGGAGGTATTGAGGAGCGTGGAACCACCTCTTAATTGCTGATGTTCCCAGGTCCGCTCTGACCCGGGGTGGTAGCACCTGCTATGGGCAAATACTTAACCACGAATCTGAGTAAAATTTTAACCAACTATATGAAAGTAGGTTTTAATACCAGAAATACTTTGTAAAAAATTATTACCAGCAATAAATTTTTAAGAAAAAAAAATATTACAAGCAATACATTTTTGAAAAAAAACAAATATTACCAGCAATACTTTTTTGAAAAAATTATTGCCAGCAATACATTTTTGAAGAAAAATATTACCAGAAATAGATTTTTGACAAAACACAATATTACCAGCAATAAAAATGTTGTCGGTATTAAATAACCCATTGAGGTTGATATGCCGTAAAACAAAACAAACCAACCAATCTACTTCATCTGCGAGGAAATGGTGAGGCATATACAGTTTATATTTAGGTATTTTAGAATACAGTAAATCCCATTTATGTTTACTCGGTGATTAAGACATGGCAATGTTTTGATTTGAAAGCATACTTATCATTTTTAAATAATTAAATAACTAATTATGGTTACTGTTTTCCCATCAAACGAGTTATATATCAGGTGAGAGTAATTCTTAGATTACAACAATTGTCCATATATCTTTTGCACTAATCTTAATGGATGAAACTGTTCACTTTATTGGCAAACATCTCTAAAACTATTTTTCAAAGCTCCAGTTTCCATCACACAGTCGGTACTTTCATAGTCCATAATTAAATCAATGAAAAACCAATGCCCACATAATATGCTATTGTTTATATTTTTTAACTGACATCTAAGAAAATTTAGATCAGCTACATTCACTATTTGAGAGATCTTTGAATCTATAGCTTTAATTTGTACAGCTCACTTTGCCTGATATTATTAACATTGTCTGTTAGAATAATTCACTAATAATCACTGATTTAATAACTACTCGATACAAAGCTAATGTAAGTAAAAACTGTTTAAATTTCTTTAGTCTACAATGTTTCCCGATAACGTTGTTTAAACCTTTTCGCAACAGACAAGGAAATAACGACACTAAGGCGTAAGGGGATATCTGAATATAAGATGACATGAGAAAAAACGGGAGAGAACAATAAACGAACAGTAATTAATAAGTCAAAAGATAAAAAATTTCATTAGATTTAAATTCTTGAAGAACAAATTTGATCCGAAAGCAATAAGCTGGAAGTGATTTCTACAAGTGAGAAGTGCGAGAGAACAAAATGTTAGCATAGAAGAGACGGAGATCTGTAACCATTTTAAATGGTTAGATATATCCGTTACTTCTACTCTGATGATACCTTTTCGGCAAATTTAGTAGTACGTTTAAATTAATAAGTACCAAAGAAGACAGCTGATCAGAACAATTAGCATGAACATATTTATAGAAAAGGCGCAAGTAACGTTACGGCAGTGAGAATGAGACTGAAGCCGAACATCTCACTGAAATCATTAACCCAACTTGGCGCAAAATGTCACTATCCTGGAAGATCACATCAGGCATGCTGACTCAAGTTAAAAAAGGTTCCCTCAGACGATTAATAGAAAAGTTGGAGGTGTCACGTTTAACAAGTAATTTTTTGAGTATAGTTCACAACATATTGTAAATCCTTTTTACATCAGCTGCCATTTTCACCTTATCGAACCGACCATGCTTATGATTAAGACACTTGTTATAGTAGTGTTCGCAGCATAGATACCGAAGTGAGAACAGATGCCATTTTGGTAGATCGTTCATGAATATTACAAATAATATAGGTTTAAAGATAGATGTCAGGGAGACACTGTATTAATACAGGAATATCTCAATGACAACATTCATTTTGCGATTTGATAAGAAAGATTGAATCAGATCAAAAATCCATCCAGCGTTTCAGTGAGATAATATAACAGGTCCCTGGATATTTAATGGATTTCAGCTACTGCCTATTATCTCCGGTCTTTGCCATTCTCTCACTTTTTTTTCCTTGTATCTTGTATTCTCTCCTTTAGCTCTTCCAATCTTTGTTGTTATTTCATGCTATTATATAGATTTTATATATTCATGGACTGATTTCTAAAGAAATAAGGAATATAAAGACATATTTAAAATAAATTACATTTTCCTTCCTTATCTCTGTATCCCAATGAATAATTACAAAATATCACAAGTGTTATAATTTTCCATCCCTACATGACATTCAATATATGTGTGTGTATATATATATATATATATATATATATATATATATATATATATATATATATATATATATGACAAAAATATAGTTTAAGGTATGCTATATTTATGAGTTAAAGCGCTCAATATTAGCGATGTAAATATTAAAGTGGACATTGAAGTTCATACCAAACGGCGACAGCATGTTTCATATATTTAAAGCAATCGTCAGGCATGTGCATTGCATTTTCCTTAGACTCTTTATAAATGCAAGACATTGGTGCATTATGGGTATGTTGTGTTATCATAACAGTTTTCTGCGTGGCCACTATTTACATTATTCGGACTATTGTCCCCATCTTTATTGTCATGTTTAATGGATATCAATTATCAGTTATCTCTGGTTAATTCACCTCTCCAAGTTCTCCACTGCATTAACCGTGTATTGAATTCACACTCTTTGGCTCCTGTGAATGGATCTAACCAACGCTTTTATCCACTGTGCCATGTGTCCTTGAGGACATCTGTGTATGAACATGGCACGTAGAACTAGAACAGTCTACCCCAGTGAGCGAAATAAAGGGTTCAGTTCGACATTATAACCACCTGAAGAAGGTCGAAGCGTACAACGCCTGAAACTTTGTAATAAATATGGCGACAGAAATGAGGTCAATAGTCCGAATAATGCAAATAGTGTATATAATAACTCATCTCAGAAATATATACAGATATTTTCATGGTGTGCACTAATTGTTATATTTCGAATTATTCTGAGGGGCTACTGAGCTGAAATAATTATGGATTCGAATGCAGTTTTGTGTCTGTATTATGGTATTGTTGGTTAAAATTTTACTCACGATTTATTTAAGATTATTTTATTATTTGTTCTTGTTTTTACTTCCGTTTATGTGTGCATTCGTAGTTTGTTAATTTGTTTATTATTCATGCAAATTATTTAATTATTTATTGATCTTTGTTCATTTATTATATTTATTTATTTTCATTTATTTATTCATTGATATTACTTTTCGATTTTTAAGTAAAGTTGTAAAAATTTGTTTTTGTCTCGTCATTTTGAGATGAGTTTTGATAGTTTATTTGTAATTTTTCATGGACTGGGAAGTTAATTATGATTATTTTCTCCTGCAGTCTGAACTTACTTTATTTTTTATTTATTGTTGTAGGCTGGTGCTGTTTTCCGTATTTTACTGATATTTTTGGTGCGATTTGTTTTTTGTTTTAAATTTTCCAGCTATTTTTAGAGAACGTTGTGCTGTTCGCGTTTTTACTATTTGTAAAGTGTGTTTTTGTATACGTAATTTCTTTGTTTCCAGGGTCATTAAGTTACTTATATATATATATATATTTTATTTTTATCTAATGATTTTAGAGTGGCTTGATATATTAAATTGTTATGCAATCTCTTGCGGTTTAAGGGGCATTCATTCTTTTCCCTTCAGTTACACGTTGATTTGATTTGTGAGAGTCGTCTGTTAGTTTCTTTTTCTATTTCACTTTTTATTATTTGCATCGTGTTCTTAGTGCAAAGGCCTTTACTCTGTTTTTGATGAATATATTGTGGAGAGTGCTTGGTGGAGTGCGGAGGTGTTTTGTGTGTGAAATTAATGAGTATTTTTCCTACTTTTCTTTTTACGTTTTTCTTATGTGGTTGGCTGAATCTTATGATTTTACAGCTTCTGTTGGATTTTTTTGTGCTGTTGATTTGTGTATGGGAAGGTTTAGGATTGATTCGTAATCTGTCTTGGTTCCGTTGAAGATGGTTTCGCTGATAGTATTATCCGAAATCCAGCAGTCAATTGATTGTGGGATCTGCTTGATTATTGATACTTTGTGGTTGGATGATGAGTGTATATAAATTTTTGGTCATTAAGTTTTCTCTATGGCTCATATGTACCTCTCAGGTTGAATGTGACATCTTTTTGATTAGTTTTGTTATGTTTATACTGAATGACATATTTTTGAAAATTTTTATGATTGCTTTTCTGGGTTTGTCTGTTTTTTCTCTCTTACAGTTTCTTAAGACAATGTGACTGTCGTCCCTGTAGAGGCCTATATCATTTTTATCGATTATTTTACTTATTTCGTGTAGTAGATGTATATCTATGAGCTCACAGATCCCTGCTACATCAAATCTACTCATTGTAAGATGTCTTCTTTTTTTATCCCCTCGTCTATGTTGTCATATGATAGAGATTTTAGGGAATGTTTAATGATTTTCTTTACGTTTGTGTTAATTTTTTATTTGTTCTTGTGCTAAGATAGTGGCCTTATCCAGAACGGTTTCTGTTATAGACGGTTATAAAGCTTTTATATCTAGTTGTATAAATTGGCAAGTATGTTTGTTTATAGTTTGCGGAACCAGTCTGTTGTTGTTTTTGTATTTTCAGACTGATTTACTCTAAACATCTTCTTTAGATTTGGATTAATTATTTCTAGTATCATTTTACTTTCTTCACTTATGTTTGAGTTTATGAACCAGCATTTTGGGTTTGTTCTGAAATTTTGTTTGCAATAATTTAGTTTGGTAAATGCTTATGATTTAGCAGTGCAATTTATTCGGTTGTCTATATCTATAGTTTTGGCGATTGTTTTAGCTTCCATATTAATCCCCTATTTTGATGTGTTTGTTGCATTTTTGTATGTTTTATTTATTAAGTCTTGAGAAATATTTTTTTTTTTTTTTTTTTTTGGTGGAGGGGATCTTAGTTTGTATAAATTTCTAGTTTTATCCTCTGCGATGAATACGTTAGGTGAAATGTTTATTTTATTTATATTTCAATTTAATTTCTTTTCTGGAAGTCATCTAATTGTTTATGAAATCCTGTGTTTCTTACTAAATTCGACAAGTCTTTCGCGAACTCGTCTAGATCGTTTACTGCGGGAATCTTTTTTTTTCTTTTAAAGCCATTTTTTTCCTTGTCTATTTGCGTTGCGTTTTGAATGGAAAATGTTTTAACAGAGAACGGAAAGTGCGATAGTGAAATCCGAAATTGCATTGGGAGAGCCAAAGATGCATTACAAAAGCTAAGCAGAGTATCAAGAAACCAAAAAGTCGATGAGGACAATGAAAGATTACTGAACTGTGATATCTGCCCTCCTATATGTGATAATAAAAATGTAGGAAAATCTCCTCAAAGATGATGAAAAAGATTGAAGCAAGAAAAATCTAGTTCTACAGAAGGATGATGAGGATGACATGGACAGATCATGTGAGCAACGAGGAAGTATTAGAGAAATGGAAACAAGAAATAAAATTGTACTTAACATCAGGAAGAGAGAGTTGAAATTTCTAGGGCGAATAATAAGGGAACAGGACAGATTGAAATTAAGAGGGAAATAAGAAAATGACGCATAACATACTTAGTGAGCTTGAGTAAATGGATGGAGGAACAGGATTTAGAAGAATTAAAAACAAGAGAAAATTTATTAAGAGCTACAAAGGACAGCCATTTGTGGAGAGCCATGATAGCCTGAGGGGATACGGGATATAAAGATGGCGACGTATGACTACCAACACGTAATTGCAAATAATGTGGAATATATTTCATTTTTTTCAAGAATAAAATGATTTATGACTTAACTGAATATATAGAGTAACTGATTTCATGCGCGTATCTTTTTTCTCAAGTAAGAACAAAAAATAAATATTTGAAGCCCTAAAATAACAAAGTATAAAGATTTGACATACGAAACTCAGAAGTAAATTAAAAATATTGACACTGGCACTGATTTTGTTTCTTCAGAGGAAATTAATATTGTTGGTGATAATAGAGAAGAGAGAGAAAAACAGAAGGAATGTTGCCAAAAAATAGAAGACATTGCGAAAAATACACTGGAAATAAAACTAGAATCTATCAGGCGCATTTGTGTACATAGGTTTTCGTATGTAAGTACAAGACTGTCTGAGAGCCTCACCTGTAATGTAAGATAGACGTCTGCAAACACAGCGTTATCAACAGCCTGACGGAGAGAGTGGCTGTAGTATAGGAACATAGCACACATCCTGTGACGCGACATTTTCTTCAGTTTAACAGGATATATATTGAGACGAGAGCTCAATATCGGTGACTGAACTTTTGTAGAAGCATGTTCATCGGTAGATTCACGCCTCAAGAAATAGGTAATATGAATATAGCTGGCCACTCGTATTCGAGGATACCCGTATACTAGGACAGCCAACCAATCCCTGTTGCAGATGCTTGCTCAGGCATATCTGTGTTTATTCAATACCCACAGAGCCCACCTGCGGTTTATACTGCAACTATACTGAGCAGATTTTAGTTACAGTTTCTAGGAAAGAGCTTGTCATCTAGCGTGATCAACAATTTGAACAAGACCAGCACGCGCAAGCCCTCGGCCACGATGCACAGCTATCGACAGTTCCCTGGGTTCCGTCTACACAATTTCACTCACATTTCGGGATATGGAGTTCATGCACTTTCCCAAGGGGCGGCACGCCGGGATCGACCTTGATCCAGTCCGATAATATAAAAAAAGTCACCTTCCAGACAAATCGACCATGGTAAGATTCGAACCCGGCTCTCATGGCCAGAATGCGAACATTTTAACCCCTCGACCCATATGGTAATATAAATAAATTACCAGTATAACCCGTCTGTGTCTAGGTTTTTCATTATTGGGAATTTATTGGGAATTTTGTCATTCATTTGGAGCAGTTTAAGTTGAAAGTCAGCCCACCCAAAAATCAATATTAATAACAACATGTGGGGGCAACTAAGGCACATCCCCAAATGGGGGGATAACAATTTGAATGGGGGTGGCCGTGAAAAGTCAACTGTATAATGATAAATATTATTTTTAATAATTGAAACTATTTATATTTAGTTTTTTAAAGTTTTTATGAAATATATATATATATATATATATATATATATATATATATATATATATATATATATATACAAGAACAGATAGTAAATAGTAAAACGTTGCTGAAACTTATAATGGACAGGAAGTAGTGGAGAGCCATTGTCGCCAATGATTTAAACTTGTTGTGTCGGAAACCTACCACCCCTCTGGAAGATGAACTTGTCTGTGAACAAAGACTTTAAATAGTGGCATGTCAGTTGACATGGGGAAGGGAGATAGACCGAGAAGTCTTAGCTGAGATAGTTATTGACTACTCAGGCGATTTCTGTACCTTTTTACCAACCTATTAAATTATTGGCGTTTGTCTCTACTAACCCCAAATCAACATCATAACAAAACTCAAAACCGGCACTGAAGAATTATCTATCAAACAAAAAAAAAATATCATCAGAATCGGATGAAAACAGTGGAAATGCATTAATAACATCCGATTACACACACACACACACACACACACACACACACACAAAAACACACATACATACACATTTTGAGAATTATATATAAAATAAATAAAATGGATAAATAAATAAAATATACAAATTAACAGCAGGGATAAAATAGTCTAAAGGATCAGCTCTAAACCAAATAAAACCTATAAAGCCACAATTTTCTGCCTCAGCTTACTTACTGACATCATTCATATAGGGCTTGTGCTATAAAAATGATATATGTTTGGGAGAAGGCTTAAGGCATGGAACCAACACACTGAATTAATAGCTACATCTGCCACAAAAAAGTTGCTTCTCTGTGTCCCGCCCGAAGGTTTTTCTCGTATTAGTCCATCCTTGATATCTAAAATTCTATCATTCGTCCTTGCATTAAACACTGTTGCCATATATGGTCTGGTGCTCCCGATGTTCCTCACGAGGTCCTTGACAAAATCCAGAGAAGTATGCAATGTGATATGTACTGACCTGTCATCTCGAATCCAGTCACTTTCTCACAGTCGTGATTCGGCTTCCCTCTGTCTTTTCTACTAATATTTTCATAGCAACTGCTCTGAAGAGCTATTTTCACTGATAACCTAAATGCATGAATTTAAGCGTGCTACTAGGTTGGCATCTCGACCCATCCCTTTCACTGTCGAAATCGTTAAATATAGGCGTCTCTTCTACTCCAACAGCTTATCTCGCACTTCACGACTGTAGAACTCCCTTCCTCTGATTTGCTTCTCTGATAGCTATAATCTTCAAATATTCAAATGTAATGTCAATCGACATCTTCTGATGCATTGATCTTGATTCCCATCCTTCGCTTTATCTTTTCCTCAAGCACCCCTCTTTTCTCTGACTTTAACTCTCAGTAACCCCTTGCGTGTAGAGCTACGTTGAAGACAACTGTCAAGAGACTGCGATTAAACTTTTTATTTAATTTTTCTTTCCCGTACACAAAGTGTGTAAAACTGTGAAAGAGTCAATGCCCACTTACATCTAAAATAGTAGTCATAAAAAACTTCCTTCAGAGAGCACAAGAGAATTCACCCTCTCATCTCCTTTGCTTAAAGAACTCAATAATGTGAAACAGATACTAGATAATAATTGTTTTCCTAACTAACTCATCGACCACCAATTAAGAGTAATTCTTTCTATAATAGCTCTTAGCAATACGGAACATACAGATAAAAAGCAATAACATTAACATCTTTATTAAAGCCATTTACATGTTAACTATACGCAAGACGAATTTTCTTTAGAAATATCATAACGCAAGTCGACATGAACAAGAAAATTAAATTAATTATCTATTCCAAAAATTTACGAATACCTAACCTTATCATCAAAAATAAAAATAAAAAAAAACACACCTGCAAAATCAAAATTCCAATCAATATTATATACGATTTCATCTGCTCCTTAAGGAAATGTGTTCTTCATCAAACCAAACTCATAAATAATTATATTGGTAATATCGGTAATATATTGGTAATACTTATATCGGTAATACTACTATATGTTTCCTATACTATCTATATGTTTCACGTTATACCTACCCGGCTATAGCTCAATTTAGACTGAAATAAACACACATGGATACCTATCAAACTCCATCCGCACATATTAGTAGACAGTACACGTATAACAGCGTGTTCCACATGTATAAACCAAAAAAATATGGAAGCTCTAATAATAAAAAAGCAAAATTAACACTCTCTGACACTATGAACAATGCCACAATATGTTGAACGTGTTTAGAAAAGAAAACAAATCTAATAAATTCAGACACATGCATAAAACCACACACATTCAATTAATAATAATAATAAAAAAAGAAACTGTCCTTGATAATGGAAAAAAATATCGGGAAGCGGTCAGATATGTAGAACTTACGAACTGATTTCACACAATTTGGGCACAGAGAAAAACACTTGTTCGGACACAAGAAAAAATAAATAAATTATAATCGCAGTACCTCTCAGTCGTCTTTAAAGAAACTTGTATGAAAGAGGCATTGCTGTCCAAAATACACATTGATACATTTAACCGTTTAAATGTGTCAATGTCTGGACCTCCTCAAACAATTTTGAGTATTAAAGTATAGAAAGTTTAAATGTCTTCTCTCTCCCCCTCACTTCCTCACGTCGTTAATTTACATATGCTTAATACGGCCCGTCAAAAATGTGTAAATTTCTTTTCATTTTTTGTTTCAACCTTTGGAAGTAAAGTCTGATGATCCGCAGTCGTTTAAAAGGGCTGTGGTGAAATAATTTATTACATGGAACCTTAAAGTGGTCTGTTTTATATATATATATATATATATATATATATATATATATATATATATATATATATATATATATATTGACCACTAATATTATCTATCTATCTATCTATCTATCTATATATATATATATATATATATATATATATATATATATATATATATATATAGAGAGAGAGAGAAAGAAAGAGAAAGAGAGAAACATAGACAGAGACAGAGAGAGAGAGAGAGTGTCAGGCAAAGGCAGGCAAACAGGTAGGGTGGAGTAATGGATATCGGTTCGAACTGAGAAATTGAAGAGCCGAGTTCGAATTCCAGCTGAATCCATTACATTCACTTACGTACTAATTGGGAAAGGTAATAATCCTCTTCT
Source organism: Acanthosepion pharaonis (assembly GCA_903632075.3). Taxonomy (NCBI): domain Eukaryota; kingdom Metazoa; phylum Mollusca; class Cephalopoda; order Sepiida; family Sepiidae; genus Acanthosepion; species Acanthosepion pharaonis. The sequence goes on from CAHIKZ030002258.1 coordinate 707,939, forward strand.
TATCTGTTTAGAGTTCAGTTTACGCTGGTAGTTAATTTAGAGCTGAGTCCAAAATGATGTCATAAGAAGGAGAATCCAACAGACTGGCAAGTTATTTTAATTCGGCTTGCTGATCATGTCAAAGCACATCCAATGCTAAACAATTGCTTATCGAATTAATCATCCTTTGGTTTAGCACTATTTATGTGCGACCATTATTTGTCGCTGCTTTAAAAATTCCTCAGACGTATCACTCCTGACTAGCGAACACTAATACTCAATTCCATCATACAGTGAACTGTTACAATATATAGTTGAACATGACTTTATATGCTCACTCCACTACATGTCGAAAATTTTAGATGTTCTGGAGTTACATACATACGTTCATACTCAAGAAATGACTGACATTTTTAAGTAAAAAAGAACAATATTGAAAGCAAATTACACAAGAATCAACAAATGTAAACTGGTTAATCTATTCAAGTATTCATGGCTATATAATAGAGAGATCGATGAAATTGAATTCTGTTGAGCAAACAAAAGGTGTAGAGAAAAATAGAAAGTGCCGTATTGGCAGTAGAATATATAAAAAAACTATATTAAAAAGTGAGACAGAGACAAATAATTTTTTGATATAGAAGTAATTAGGTGTGTTGGTCGGTAGGTTATTTTCGGCAAATATTGAAATCTTGTGATTGCTGAAGTCTCTTGGGGCTATTATGATTTCCTCTAGAAAATATTTACACTTTGGCCTGGAGCCGACATTGTAAAACGTTACATTCTGTAAAGAAAGGAAATAGGTTCAATAAGTAAAAAGACAATACAAATGAATATTGCAAGAGATAAAGAAGGAGGAATCACAATATATATATATATATATATATATATATATATATATATATATATATATATATATATATATGTATTTATGTGTGGGGCTGTTGTTGTAGTTGTTGTTGTTGTTGACCCAGTCATTTTTCCCGACAATATTGTTATTAACCAAGTTTTCAGAATTTTCAAGATATTTGTATTTTCATATAAGCAAGGCATTGCTGTCTGAATGTCTAGGTCGAGAAGTTACCATTATTTGTATTACTTACATTGATATTATTGTCCTCATCTTCGAGGTTCTTATCGCAACGTTTTGGCCGCTGGGTCCACCGGCTTTTTACAGCTGTTTATTGAGACGCGGAAACTTTAGAGAATCACGAACTTAATCTTACTTATTATAAAACGCAGATTGTGTGTGTGTGTGTGTGTGTGTGTGTGTGTGTGTGTGTGTGTGTGTAACGTTTATATATTAAATCGGATTTCCTACATTTTTCAACCGATTTCAACAAAACGTCACAGGACTACGTAAAATTACCTTGCGGTGGTTCTAACAGTGACAAAAATTGGAAAAACACAATTGTTTTTGCCCAAAATCAATTTGAAAACACGATTAAGAGGCATTAATGAAAGGGGGACAACTTACTTCGAGTTATACTTATTATAAAACCCAGGTTGGTTGTTTGTGTTTGTGCGTGTGTTTGTGTTCGTTTATATATGGGATCGGATTTCCTACATTTTTCAACCGATTTCAACAAAACTTCACTTTTTTTTTGGTAGGTAGTGTTTCTTAGTGTCTTGCCCACTTTTTTCTTTATTTTTACATTCAGAATGTTTTAAAAATTCCATTTACAAGACAATTGTTTATAATAAAATTCTATTCAATCGGTGGACTCGTAACGATTGAAAACAATGTTTTTGTTTGAGTTTGACCAATTTAAAAAAAAAAAAAAAAAAAACTAATTAAGACATGCGTGTCCGTCAAACTTAAACAAATAATCTTTGTCAATTTTATTTTTCAGTCTTTATGATGGTCGATACTTGATCAATCTCTTCTTACTGTTACATCCCCGGGCAACGCTGGGCTCTACTGCTAGTGCTTTATATATTCTACTTGTAGATTGTTCTCGTTCTGCTATATATCGGGAAATCTCGCCTAGTTCTTATTTACAACTATTCACTTATTGCGCGCCCCTTTTTTTTAGTGAGTTTAAATTTGAAAGACTCGATCCAAGGATTAAATTGGCAATTTCACTTAATTTCTGAAACAGCGCTTTACTCCACTAAAATTCGGTAGGACAATTCTGAAGCTCGATCTAATATTCTTCAATGTTGCCTGATGGTAACACTGATGTGTGCTTCTCTCATACTCAACGTCACTTTTCTTACTGCTGTTTTGGAAGATTTTCTATCATTTTTTTTTATTATTAAGGCGTTCATCCCGACTCGCAAGTCGTTGGTGGTCCGCCGATGTCAACGCACACGGTCCTCTGGTGGCGACCACTGGTGGGCCTCTCGTTGTCCGCCAGTGTTAACATTGCCGAGGCGAATATGCCGGCGGTCCGACAGCGTGCCGCCTGCGGTAAAAGAGATTGACATGACAGCCAGTAGCAGATTGGTAGCTTGCATATAAAAATAAGATATTTTTTATGTCAAGACAACTGAGGAGAGTATCATAACAAAGAGCAAGCATTGATTCTTCAGAAATCTTATTCTCCAGGGTTTCTCTATATTTAGTATTTTTATTTCATTTCACAGGGACTGGTGACCAGTTTTTTCCCCTCCACATATGATCAGCCATATCTGATTTCATTCTCTCCTCACTAATTGTGTCGTTTCAATGTACATCAAGTCTTACTTTTAAGAGGTAGGTGGTTTCAACTTTGCGATTCAACATGAAACTGGCTATGTTCTCTGTGTTACGGTTTTACTCCGCAAATATTTCTCCATAAGGCAGGGCTTATTCTACATATTTTCCTAGATATATATAGACCGCAGGCATTCTAAATTTCTTTCCAAAAATACTTTGATATAACGGAGACACAAACGTGGCTGTTCGTCGATCCTCCTTCTCGTTTCATGTTTCTCTAGCTTCCATTCCTGATTAGACTTGCTAATTTTTCAGTGTATATCAACTTGCTCTTAAGCCCTATGGCGTGTAATGATATTAATATAATTTTGTCAGCTCTTGTTGGCTACATTTACTTCATCTGTGATCTTCGATTTGAGCAGCTTATGTTCTATCTTAATTTACACCTGCCTGGGTCACAGGAATGTTCAAGACAGATACTTCGACTGGAAAATCATATCTAAGTATGAGACAGGTCTGATATTTATGAGGAACTTGAGACTTGTCTAGTATTGATTATTCAGAATCAATCCCCTGCCAATTGCCGATATTGACAACTGCCTTTAACGAATAGAGATGGGCCTTGTTGCTACTCATTCACTCTTCTTTCATTTGTTCCAGTTTCCGTATTTAATTCTTTCGAATGCACCATTGCATGATTTATCGAGGCTTTTTTGTTAGAATTTTTGGGTACCTTTGTGCTAGTGAACCAGCCAAAATGAGCTAACTCATTTTATAGTCCACTAAGAGAATGGTTAACCAATCAGAAAGCTCAAAATATTCAATCTGACGTGTATAAAGACAGCCATTTTGTTCTTTCTCCCAAAATATCTTCACGGCCAACCTGATATCGAAGACTTAAAGAATTACTTAACAGCTGCTACTTTCTCGGAATCTTCACTGACAACGTCTGATATTGAACACATTACGTACATCACTGGATTCTATATTCAAAGACTACGGCAAACATGGTTAACATTTTTTTTTGCAATCTGTATTTGCCAGAGTCGAGAGTTATTACTTGTTTGTTCAATGAATTCATGTTGATCCGGATGAAAAACAACGGAGAACCATTTCCATTACGCTGTTGTGACCGAACTTTCCACTACCGTCATTGCTCTCCAGAAACTGTCTAATATCTTGAATAACGAATCCGGTCGAAATAGCTTTATGTCCCTGCTTATGCATAAGGATATCAGGTGGCAAAACCTCCATGCCAAATGTTGAAGGAGTATTTCCGAACCCCTCCATTATTTTATCAAATCAGATACCCATCGCTTCGACTAACTCTGTCTGTATTTCTGGGTTGAGAAGTTAATATTTTGTACATTTCAGCGTATCATTTCCATCCTTGTAGAAAGTATAATAATACTATTTTTTATTGGAGTTGACAACTGAGTAATGAAAACAACCCAATTGCAATATAAAATGCTATTTATAAATGAATCGAAAAGACATGCCCTGCATATATATATATATATATATATATATATATATATATATATATATATATATATATATATATATATATATATATATAAACTGAAAAAAAAAAAAAAAAACTATTATTGTATTTTTCAATTTAATATAGACCCTCTGACCTTATCTAATCTACGCAAAGATTTCTCGTCAGGGATTTGTTAAGTTTTTTTTTCTAAACATTTCGAATTTCGCATTTCCTGCGGCTGTTTTTATCGCTTCCCAAAAATCTGTGAACGAAAACGTTTTGTCTGTTCTAATTTATATCTTTTGTATTATAAGTTTAGTATTGAAATAAGTTTTCGATAGGCTGGAGGTCATTCAGTTAATTTTGTATCTCTTTAGATTTTCCGCAAGCATTTCAGTTTATGAAAGAGCATCGTGTTGAATAATTATCTTTAGCCTAAAGCTTCTTGGTGATTTTCTGAACAAAATTCTTATCCAAGAAAGTACAATAATTACTAGCATTAAACTTAAACATCATTAATTATTTGGTTCTTATATTACTACTTTCAGTAATAAAACAAAATAATTTTCCACCTTGGGCCTCATCTATTCTTAATAGTGTTGGTTATTTCCACGAAGGACCCTAACTTGGTAGCCGACCCATCCAATGTTGTTCTTCATTCATGTTAACAGATTCTACTGAAAAAAAAAATCAGTTTTCGCGTAATTCTCTGACGATTTTATAGTATTCTCTTTGCGACATTTTAGTTTGATTACACCTTTAACCAATATAATTAATATTTTCATCTTTTTCGTCTTTATATATTCATAGCGCCAGTTTTGTCAAATATTGTTCTGGCGACCAATCCATATCTTTTCATGATACACTTTTCATTTTTCGCAAATATCTTTTTGGCGTATACGTAAATACAGATATTTCTGTAGTTCTTCTCTTGCCAATAATGTCCGAGTTTATAATTCTCTGTTTACCTTTTAATTTAAAAGCTTGTGTTAGCCTCCCAAAATAAATTTGTAATATATCTCTCTTTGAAATTCATATCTTAGCTAAGATATATGGCAATCATTATATATGTATAATAAAATATAAATGAATGCAAAATTACACTATAAATGCTAAACACACACACACACATATATATATATATATATATTTAAATTTAAAAGTGATCATTGAAGTCATCAACTAGCGTAAGACTTCAATACACACTTTTATATTTAAATACGCTCTAAACTTGATATTGGTCACTTTAACCAATACATATAGAATACCATAAAACTATATTTTATTTCACTCTTACGCATACACGGAAACTCTCTCTCACATACATACACACTCACACACATACACACACGCACAGACAGACAGACACACACACACACACACACACATATATATATATATATAATAAAAAATATGAGATATTGCATACATACATTACCCCCCACAGATACATTTATATTACACTAGCTTTTCTTCTTCTTCTTCTTCTTCTTCTTCTTCTTCTTCTTCTTCTTCTACTTCTTCCTTATTCACATTCTTCTCCTCCGTTTCTATACTACCCATAAGTCGTGCATCTGTTGATTGATTTTTTTAAAATAATGCAGCTTTCATTAGTTCTTTATTAAATAATAAAGCGTTGTGATGTCAATTGATAACAATAGACTGAGGATACCGTAAGGTTAAAACCAAGGTAGAGGATTGAACTGATTTGTTAATTCGAACCATGGTCGATTTGTCAGAAAGGAGACTTCCTGACGTTATCGTGCGGAACATTTGGAAAGTGCCTGAAAACCTTTCCACAGGTTGACCCAAACCTTGTGTATGAATCTTGGTAGATGGCGTCCGTCGATATCTGTGCTAGCTCGAAGCCACAAGTCATTGTGTCCGAGGGCTTCAAGCGTGCTGGCCTTGTTCAAATTGGCGATATATATATATATATATATATATATATATATATATATATATATATATATAATTTCATTTTTGTTTTGTTTTTTCCGTATATATTTTTCTTTCACACACACACACACACATATATATATATATATATATATATATAAAAAATATTTTATATCTAATTATGCTGTTTTTGTTAATATATCAAATAAACCATCTTCAGGACATATTCATAAATTATAACATTATCAATACAACATGACAAAGACGTCTTAAGAACAAGTCTTGTTCTTGATAATCGTCTTTTATATTTATGAATATGTCCTGAAGATGGTTTATTAGACCGAAACGTCAGACGTTGGCATATTAACATTAAAACAGCATAATTGTATATAAGGATTTTGTTTTGTGTTTTCCGTATATATTTTTCTTCATACTGTCGGGTCTATATCCATATATTTTTACATTTTATATATATATATATATATATATATATATATATATATATATATATATATATATATATAGTTTATGCAAACTTAGGTAATCCTTATGGGTAGACTTGAGGAGGATGATATCCAGACAGCTCAATTCAGAGCAGATATGTTTGAATAAAAGACAGACTACGTTAAGATTCCATGTAATTTCACCATAACCCCTTTAACAGGGTTCTGGATCATCAGACTTTACTTCCAAAAGCTGAAAATATAAATGTGTAATATTCTATTCTATTAATATAAAAAAAAAAACGAAAGAGATGAAAATATTATAACATTGGTTAAAGGTGTAAAAGTAATCAGACTAAAATGTTGCAAAGAGAATAGTATAAAATTGCAATATATATATATATATATATATATATATATATATAAAGAGAGAGACAGAGAGACTGAACACAGCACCACGCAACGTCAGTCTGTTTCCCGTTCGAGAGCACTCTTCGAAGCCATGTGTGTCGTGCTTAGCCTCGATTATTTATACAGTTTGTCCATAAAGTTCGCGTGCACTTTAAAAAAATTATAAGCTTATTCGTATTTGCGATAGAAATAATCTGTAAAAAATGTTATAAAGTTTAATGTACCTAATTTTAAGTACAACTAAAATAACTAATGTCTTTTCAGGCATTACTGTAAATCAGTTGGGAAATTTTTTCCGTTAAATGCAAAATCGTATTAGCTTTTTTATTGCTAATTATGGAGGACTTGTGGAAACTTAAATAAAATTTCAATAAAACTTCTAAAAATATAGATTTTCTTCTTTCTAATCCTTTTTACAAATTATTTCTATCGCTAATACAAATAAAGTTATAAATTTTTTAATGTGAATGCGGACTTTATGGGCACCCTGTATATGTTTGTAACGGTTACATTTCAAATTTATCTAGATGCTATTCATTAAAAATAATTTGTCACAGAATGTGGATATGTGTACCTATTTTATAATGTTATTTTTAATTATTTACTATTTATTTATTATTGATTACTAAATAAATTATTGTTAATTATTATTATTATTATTATTATTATTATTATTACACTTACATGATTTTATGCATTCGTATTTAGGTAATTTTATATTATTTAGATAATTTATTTAACCAGTAACCGTTAGGATAATACAAAACACCGTAATAATATACCCATAATGCCCCATTCAACAGCATATATAAATAGCCAAATCACATGACCTGAATATTTCGTTCAAACATGAAACTGACTGACGCCACTTTGTGTTGAGCTGGGTGTCAACTTTTATAATTACGAAATTTCTATCTCTGAAATTGTACTTATTTTATTAGGTAATGCTATGATGTTGAATCCAGTGAGGGTCCCCGGTATGTTGGCATGAACATAGATTTCGTTTCGTTTATTACATATCTGATCTTGACGATGCAGAAATTGTTTAAAGCTGAAAGCATTTCTGTTGCGATCCCCTCTGCTTTTGCTGCTTTCATCTTGTTCATCTTGTCCGGTGCGGATCCTTATTCAGTCTTTAATAATTTCGGTCCTTCGATATTTTTTATTTGTGGTAGCCACAAATAAAAATGTCGAAGGACCGGGAAATATCTCTCTATAGCAGCGGTCCCCAGACATTTTGCGCCACGGGCCGATGCCATGGAAGACATTTCTTCCACGGTCGGGGTCGGTGTCGGTCAAGCGTATAACAAAACCAAATAAACAAAACCGGGAATGTCAATAAAATGGGAAAAAAAACAACTTATTCCTTTTGTGCGGCCCAGTACCAGTCGGCGGCCTGGTGTATCTGGGCAGTTGCTCTAAAATATTTACTCCACTATTAGTAGTTATATTATTCGGACTGTTATCATCATCCCCATTGCTATAGTAACAACGTTACGACTGTTGTACTCTCCGGACTTCTTCGGGTGTTTGGAATTTCGAACCAAACCATTTATTTCGTCCACCGGGGTAGATTTTTCATGTTCCACGTGCCATGTCTTTTTCGAATGTTTCTTCCATTTCCTTTTAACTCAGCGCTCCAGGTTTGGGGATTAACCACTGCCTGTAGACTGGTATTGAGCTCACAACACTTTTTCGTCTAGTCACTGGATCTCACCAACGTCTTTATCCACGGTAAAACTGTAATAACATCATAAAGCGTTAATACAAGGAGAAATAGAAAAATCAGTCGTAGCTGAGCCACGGTCGAAACGTTGTGACTATGGCAATGGAGATGCAGACAACAGTTCAAATAATGTAAATAATATAAGTAATCATAATACCTCAAAAACAAGATATACCTCATAGATATAGACACTTATTTGCTTCTTCTTTGTAGTATTTTTTCTATTATCAATGACTATTCCTTTGATTTTATACAGCCTGTTGATCAGATCAACTTTTGTCTTGTTAATACATTTATTTTGTTATGAAGACTTGCTTTATCTCTACTGCTCATCCTTTTTATTTATCCGCAGTTATCATTGAGTTATTTGTCTTTACGCAATTTATATTTGTTTTTAATTTCCCTTTTTTATCTTCTGTCCTCGTTTTCATTCCTTATCATTGTTGATTGTCATTTTGTAATCATCTCTAGAATGTTCTTTGTTATCCACACTTTCCTTTCTTGCCTTGTTTCCCTTACAGTTATGTTCTTTGTGTACCTCACCATTCATTGTCTCAACATGTCCAACTTTGAATTTTGCTTCCAGAAAGACAGTATCCGTAGACGAGGCTATGTCGAACAGCAGAGTCTCATCTCGGAAGAAAGCTACTCGATCCCGTTCTGTTTTTACGGGATCTACGGGAAATTTTTGGACGAGCCTACGAGCTCGGATACCCCACAATAAAATCGGCCTTGTGCCACATCCGATCGCGTGGGTTGGTTAGTGAATATCATCTCTTACATTGTAGTTTAGGCGGTGATAGTTTCATGTTTCTGTAGTTTTTCTCTGACGTAGCATAAAAAATTGGTCACACCTAAAGTTTAGAACTATTTCTAAACTTTTTTTGTAGTTTCCTACTCCATTTTGTTCTTCTTCATTTTTCTCCTATCAGGCTTCCCCATGCTCTTATACATAGGTATGCATAAATAATCAACTTAGATTTTTCTTTTTTAAATAGATAATTTAATTTATATTTTTAGTTTGTTTGTCATGAATGATACAATTCTTTATAATGTTGGTTAAAGTTAATTCATTTTGTTTCCAATACAGACTTATTTAAACTAGATTGGAATTTTATCAATCTCGATACGCACGTTACACTTTGAGAACACGAATAAGTAATCCATCTGCTAAAACCGTTTAAAAGATCTCTGTATTTTTCTTCCTCTGTTACATTCTGTATATTCTCTGTCACTTTCGAAATTTATGCATACCTGATTTTAATTTTAATTTTTCTAAACGTAATTCCTGGAAATATACTGTTGTCTCACCAGGGAAACTGCATAAGAGGTTTTTGAAAAGGTAACGCCACAGAAAACTCGAGAACTAAGGTCTAAATTGAATTTAAAATAAAATAAAAAGTATTTCTTGAAATTTTCATTTCAGTTTTAATGTTAAGCTAATAGATTAAATTCAGCATTTCCAATAACCAGAATACTTTTCCGTATTTCGATACTAATTTAAATTGACTGGAAGGAGCATTTTTATTTATTTTTTCCCTAAAATTGCTGTTTGACACTTTTTTACTCGTCTTTCCGCGCAGTGTAATTCTTTTTATTAAAATATTTTCCAAAAATAAAATATACATTTCTTAAATTTATTTGAACAATATTATCTGATTTTAATTAATATGATTTTTAATTAATATGATTTTTAATTAATATAATTTGCAACAAATATTATTTACTTTAAGTTTAAAATATCACAGAAATGCTTTTTTAATACAACGTCAGCTGTTTATTTTAGTTGTTGACATGTTTCACACCTCGATGATAGAATGATGTTTATCTAATATTATACGATGGAGGTTTTAGTCCGAAAAATAATTGAAGATAATGAGAGTGTTTTTTACGTATAATTTTCAGTACACAGTAATCTTAAACATTTAAGAAAATATTACCATAATAAAATGTTGTATTGAATTGTAAATACTTTCTAGCATTAAATTTACTATAATTATCCTTCATGTTTTCTGATAATGTCGTGTATGTGCCACTATATATACAAAAATTGGAACGTTCATACACATAAAATAAAATTCAATTTTTTTTAAATATTGGTGTTTTATGATTTGTACTAAGCTTTTTCATTTATGTTTACTAAATATACGTTTTACTTAATAATAATTTCCCCTAACATGGTGAAAATAATAGAGAATTTTAAAAGATTAAAGGATATGAAATTATTCTCACTGAAATTTTAAAAAAAAATGAAAATAATTCTTGTAAAATTTCATTACTTATCGAGTCTTTCTTAAGACAATTATTTCTTTACTCTATCCTATTTATAAAAGAAATTACAAGTTTTTTTCTAATTAAATATTTTTTTTAAAATTAAGATTCAGAGAAAATTTTCGGTAACTGTTTTTATTTTTCACAAATAAAAAATGATTTAACTTCGGCAAAGAGTCCTGGTTGTAAACAATATGGTGCGATTTTAATATCCGGAAATTTTATAAAATTAAGTAAGATGGGGTAACAGATGTAAAATAAATAATATTTTTAACAAGATTTTCTAAAATACAAAATCTCAAAAATAATTTCATTCATTTGTAATCCTCAAAATGTCATTAAAATCCGACAATTTATGCAAGGAAAACATTGTGTGTGTTTTTTACCGCAAAAAGAAGCTACAATTTATCCAAAATTTCCAACGTGCGAGAAAGGATTAAAAAATAATAAAAAAAATCAAAGAAATATTTTGGCCTTTTCTCTTAATAATAATATAAACACTTTGTCGATAAAACCGTGCTTTTATCAACTTTGAGATATACTTTAGAACTTAAATTTTAGGAGGTACCTAGTTTAGAGTATTTAGCACTCACAGAACATAGAGAAGGCAAGCGAATCAATAGATTTTATCAATAAAGTGCAGAACGGAATCAAACAGAGACGGAATCTATTGAAAAAAACAAAAGACAAGAAGCTTCAGATAAATATATAAGATGACGATGTATATTGTTAGGGAAGAGTGGATAGTATAAGAACTACGAGTAAGTAAATAGAATTGGTAATCTGAATTCAAATTTCAACCTCGCCTGTTACATCCATTTTCGCGGGGAAAAAAAAAAACAGACTTTCATATCATTTCTTCTTCGGAGGATTAAACAGCTGAGTTGACTGAATTATTTAGCCACGGGTGGCAGCCACTCAAAAAAGAGTCTACTCTGAATTTAAAACCATTGAGAAGGCATTGATAATCTCTCCATTACGTTTCCTAATATTTCATCGCAGTTCATAGAAAATACAGAAAGTGATGTGGGGATCCATGAATACCTATGCACTGAAATTAGTTTGCATTACTGAAATAAACATCGTAACCTATACCTGCAAATATACCTGATAAAACAATATGACATATAAAATTCCATTCATGAATATAATTATGTCTACAGAAAACAATAAATACGGGGTTTTCAAATTGTTTATGTGTTTGTG